>JAYDZE010454900.1:0-16217 GCA_034509125.1 Monilaria moniliformis
ATTAATTAAAAAGGAGCCCAGATTCTCGTAATTTGGAATTGGACGGGTAAGGCAATATTAATTTTATAGTGGTATAATTTAATATTCCAATTGGACTTTAATTAAATTTGGGCTTGATTTAATTACTAGAAGTCCATTGGGTGAGGCCCATTCCAATTCTCCTTGGATCCCTAGTTTGACCTATGCATACTCTTTTAAATAGAAGAGAAGAGAAGACAAAATTCTCTCCTCCCAAGCCTAGAAATCGGCGCCCCCTCTCTCCCCACTAGGAGTTGGGAACAAACTAGAATACTCAAGGTTGGAATTTGTCTCGTGGAGAAGGAGTAAGCCAATGTCAGTCATTGGAGACTACTTAAAAGTACGTTCGCATAAACCTTTAGAAAGCATGTTCATAGGATTTAATTCCGCTTTATATCCTATGTGCTTTCAAGCATTCTAGTATTGTAGAAATTTGCATGAGAATTAATTATAAATGTTTTCCCATATTATTCCTGGATAGATCTCGGGTAGGGGATTCCTTCATTGGAATTTTAATAAAATCCCAACACGAACTGCATACAAGACACCGATTGGAATGTCACTTTACCGCTTGGTGTTTGGAAAGATGTGTCACCTACTTGTCGAGCTAGTGCATAAGGCATATTGAGCTGTTCAACAAGTTAACATGGGAATAAGCAAGTGTGAGGAACAGAGCTAGCTACAACTTCAAGAATTGGAGGAGATATGCTTGGAGGCTTATGACACCTCGACGTGGTACAAGTATAAGATAAAGTTGTGGCACGATAACAATATTTGCAAAAAGAAGTTTCACATTGGCTAGTTAGTGCTCCTGTTTCAATCCAGGTTAGGGCAATGCCTGGAAAGCTGAAGTCTGAATGGAAGGGTCCGTATGTTGTCACTGGAATCAGAACAAATGGAGCCATAGAAATTTAGGGGATGGGAAAGGAAGCAAAATCATTTGTGGTTAATGGTCAAAGATTAAAACCTTTCCTAAGGGCAGCTGAAGCTTGTATGGTGGACGAAATTCCACTATACACGATTCATTTGTTAGCATGAGAATCAAATCGGGAGCCTTACGATGGCCAACCGATGCGTCCTAGTCAAGAACAACATAATGTACCAGTGGTGGGCACGTGGCAAAGCAAAAGAGCCGTTGGAAGGCAGTAGGAAGTAGAGTTCATAAAAAGAAATAAAATCCTGACCAGAAAAAAGATTCATATTCCAAATCAAGTAAGGAAATCAACGGTTGGAAAATAAGATATGGGCGGATCCTAAAAAAGCTAGACTGTATGTGTAGCCTTAACACATGCAAACGGTCAACAACTTGCCATATGAACGTCCTAATTTTAGCCTTTAAAAGACTTGTTCTCTCATTTCGCTTGATCATTTACACACTTAAAGACTGAAGAGAGCAAACAAATTTGAATTTCCTCTAAATGTTCAAACCAAGAGAGAAAAACCTTTCCACAAAGAAAAAATGTCACCAAGGAAATAGAGTAAGAAGAAGGCAGAGAAGAGGCCGAAGAACACCTCAAGGCTCTCTCCAATGCCGAGCTTCAATAAGAAGCCAGTCGGAAAGATAAAAAGAAGGAAGCACGGGCGGAGAAGGAGTCCAGCCCCACCCGAAAGAGTCGTACATCAGCCCGAGCACAAAGAGGAGCAGGCGAATCTAGCATAGAGAGAAGCAGAGCGCGCAAGGAAAAGGAAAAACGACTATGCAACTAGTTTTTACGGAGGATCCAAAGAAGGGAGGCTAAACATAGGAGGAATCCTCAAAGTCAACTGATTCGCAACCATCGTAGGAAGAGAAAAAAGAAGGAAGCAACGATTCCACATTTTCAGAGGAGTCGGCTGCAGACTTTAAAGACGACGTATGCCTGGAAGACTCCGCCAACAGCAAAGCGAAGAAATTCCAGAAGCAAAGATTGGAGCTAGATTTGGATTTGACTGGCCGAATCCAAAGTTGCCTCTACCCCATGGTCGCCAAGAAGGTATCTGCCCGACTCGGTAAGGAGTATCGGGCTGGACAGCTTCTTGATCTCTCTACTTTGAATACTTTGGGTGTGAGGGAAGATTTCTTTAAGTATTTTCATGATATTGGTTTTGAATGGTTGTTGGATGTGCTGACTATGAATGTGCCTAGGATATTACTCGATGAATTTTTCAACTCTTTTGAGTTTACCAATAATGTTTATTTTGGAGGAAACTTCAATTATTTTTAAACTATTTGGAGAAGACCATGAATTATCTTTATTGGAATGGAATGTTAGGCTAGGGATAATGTGGATAAATGAGGCCAAGGATTATGAGTTGCAGGCCGCAAAGGGGGGGTACAGAATTGATATTCATTACCATTCGACTAGCCGGCTGCTTTGGAAACCTTGACGTATCCTACGGCTGGACCATTTAATGCTACTAAGTCCCGTGCCCATCACCTATCCGACCCTATCTTGAGAATGTGCCAAACCTACTTACCTTACAACTTATTAGGCCATTCTGTATGCATTAACTGGTTTTTTTGTGGCCGAGTTGTACTTGACATGGTGCATGCACTAAGGGAGTAGAGTAGACCTTGGATTCTGGTTAGCCTACCAAATTAAATTGATTTATTTACTTCCCACCCGAAACATTACTCTCGGCCATGTGTTAAGAGCTTATCAATCAAGGAATTATGAAGTTTATTTGCCGGAAGATTTATGTCTCGAAATGTGTCCTCCTCCATCTAACTTCGATCTAAATTTCTTGCGAGGTACCCTGGTTCTAACCATGCGAGATGACATTCCCCTATTCTACACTCTCGGGGAAGCCATCTTTTCTTCAAACGCTGCCCCACGCATCGTTACGCAAAATGCACAGACTAGCCATTGAGGGACACGAAGATTGTCAAATTGAGCGAGAGGATGAAGGGGATGGAAGAGAAAATGGAACAATAAAGAAAGTAGTTAAAGAGTATGGAAGATGCAATCCACTTTATGAGGAAGAGCTTTGGGATTTTCACAATGGACATATGGAATATGGTCCAAACGCCACCAATACCACCGGAAGGAACAAACGGGAAGAAAGACAAGCAACACCAGCAGCTAGTCCAGCTAAAGATATACCAATTGACCAGGAAGAGGACAGTCAGCCATATATCGATCTCTACAAACCCAGATGAACGCTATAACTCCCCCCTAGATGTTTGCGTTCTTCTCTTTTTCTTTTTACTTTTCTTTTTCTCTTGTTGTATGTTCTTACTTTTTCACTTTATGTCTTGTTTTTGTTTTGTCAAGTTAAACAATTTCATCCCCTCAACTCGACCCACTTTGTTCCGTCCTAGTGTGAGGAGAGCATGATTGTTTTGCTGACCTAGTGAGTCATCACCAGTACAGAAACACAAATAAACTAGGCAGTTAATGGTTAAATATTAATTTGTTGATTAATTAGATTAGCTAGAGGATGACAGACTACTTATAGTGATGCATTATCCCAAAAAAAAAAAAAAAAATTGAGCTTAAAGTGGAGCAGTCTCCACATTATTCTTTTTTTTATAGTCAATGAACAAAAGCATAATTAAAATATTTCTAGTTCAAAGTTGTATATGATACGAGGCGTAGGGTGAGCCAGTTGAGCCTAACTTCTTTCGATCCATTACCTGAAGGAAGCAACCCTGGAGAGGTGATTGAGATTGAAGCATTTTCTTTTCTTAACTCCAAAATATACAAAGAAGGGCACTTGATAACGATGATGAACTAAGCAGGGTAAATGTGGAAACAATAGGCAGTAAGTTGTCAAAAGCATCAAAATTGTGATGAAGGTAAAAAGAGGAAGGGTGAAAAGAAAAATATGTTGTTAGGCAGCCCAAAAAGAAAAAAAGCATAATTATAAACCTTCAAACTACCCAAGATAGAGATGAACGAGCCCAGCCTCAAACTGCCCAGAACCTAGTCAATCAAGCTTAGGAAAATTAGGGCCAAACCTATGATCAATAAATCACTTTAGCCCAATTGTGTCCTGATTTTAAGACCTCTTTGAGCCACTAATTGACCGCGAAATATTTTGAATTATGCTTGGAAAATCTTTGTCGTGTGGGAATACACCGTGAGGACGTGAGAGAGAGAGACCATCCATCACTTTAAGTTAGCTCTTGACTCTTCCTATCAACCAATTCATCTCAGAATTACTGGCTAGTTTTCTCTTTAAAATGTTGATGGTGATTTCTTTGTCGAGCCTTGAGTCTGTGTTTTGCTTCCACGTTTCCGTGTTTCTTTCGAGTCTTTTCTTGAGTCGGGGCAATAGTAGCTCTTAATGGCCATAATCCAGTTAGTTTAGACTAACTTATGCTTGAGGGCAAGCATGCCTTAAGTGTGAGGAGGTTTGATCAAGCCAGATTACGACCATTAATACCGCTTAAAATTGATAAATTTTTTATGAAATCTACACAAGAAAGGTGTGAACATGGCACAGGAGAGCAGGGAATATATACAAAGAATCTGAGGTTGAACAGTGGTGGTGGTAGGTGAAGTATGGAAGACCCGTGAGCAAGAAGACCAGTACACTGGCCAGACGACGTGTTGGTGGAAGGCAAGACAAAGGGGAGTATAAAGTAAGAGGAGAGGCCAAGCACAAAAAGAGTAGTTATGAAGTTCGGAGGTTTAGTCGAGCGTTGTTACACCAGAAGTGCTGATGGTTATGGAGTAAGTGAAAATAGTGAGAGATAGCTTTAAATTTCTTGACCTTTGCCTTATTCCTCAGCTTGTAATTTCCGTCCTTAGCCACCTAGATCTCTATGTCCAGCCACCGACCACCGTTTTTGTGATGAATCATCGTTTGAACCGCTTTTAATTTCAGTTTGTTTGTAGCTAGCTTTGAAGTAAAGAAGTAGTTGTGGAACCAAAACTTGAATGTTTGTTTTTGAATCACTTGTTAATGTTAGTTGTTGTTTCTTGATTTCCTATATTTTTATTGACAACGTTTGCAAGTAATGTTTTCTTTCCAAGTCGCCAGTTCCGTTTGTTTAATGATAATGTCTCTTTTCATTTCGTCAATTTCCTTTTCGAGTCATGAGTTTAGTCTAGTTTAGTTTAATTTAGTTTAGTTTAATTTAATTAAGACTCGGATCTGTAAGTTAGGCAGTTTGATAGTGTCATCTCGGTTTATTTTACTTTCTGGTAAGACAAACCCCACCGGAGTCTATCCGGAACCTCCATAACTTCCAACTCTAAACATTAGGTTTTGGAAGGGAACGAGGGGGTGAATCTGCAGTGGTCCAGGGAGTAGTAGTATGTACGTCCTTAGTAGTCAAAAATCAGAGGTAGGTGTAGTAGGGGACCACAAGCCCTGAGTAAACTTACCCAAAAAGGAAATGGTTTGTTACTTGAATTTAGCTTTATTAGTTATACCGCCATGCAGGGTGAGACACCTGTGCACATGAGTTGTTATGCTTTTAGTTTGTTTAAGTACTAAGGCTGCAAATTTACTTTTTCCAGCTAAGTAGTTTAGTCCTTTAAGCATGATTAATTTCATTGACCTTGTTTAGTTCTTTCTTATTTAGTTGATTGTTGATTGTTGATTTCCCCTTATGTAGATAGTTTCCCACACTTATAAGTAGACATGGCAACATCGCCGGTCATAAAAGCACCTTCAAACTGGCCAGACAACCATTCCTCGTGTGATTAACAACCCTAACTTGCCAAATACTATCCTACTATAACCGAAGAGTGGGAACTAAATAATCTTGATGAAGTTGGCGTGTTTCTCAACGATAGCACGTACCCAATCCAGCTTCACATCAAAAAACAAATCTTATCACTACTAAATTGTAGACGCGCAACTCTCACTACAACCGCCGCCACTTTTGTAACCTCACCAAATTGGATAGTAAATTCTCCTTCATGTAGAATTCTTATTTCTCCTCCACATCACAAAACTAAAACAACCGCTTAACATGATACAGCTACTAAAGCTTGAGACATACCTTTATTGTTTCATTCATTCTTCTTGAGAACTCGACAATCAATCTTCCAATGCTCTTTCTACTCGTGGTTGAAGCATTTTTCAATTTGCTTCTTCTTTTTTACAACCTTCTTGCCCTTTTTACCCACCTTGGGAGCCGACTTTGCCGTTGCCCCACTCTTCTTCTCCTTGCCGGCCTTTTGGTTCGAGGAAGACTAGGTGGCAGCCATTAGGGCCTCCTTGATCTATGCCATAAGCCCCTTAGTTGGTTGTAACTTAGTCAACAACTCCAGAATAGTATAATCCTTGATTTTCATGTCACAATGCAACCGAAACTGTTGACAACTACTTGAAAAACTTTGAAGAAAAATACCAACCTAGGAGGTCGGATCAATCCTTACTGACTGAACTGCAAGGGGTTGCAGGGTTAATGGCACGAACCTAGGTGACCTAAGATTTAATTCTACTAAAATTATACCGCCAGAGGACAATGTAATCATAGCTAAGTAAATAGTAAGTAAAGAGTACCATATCTACATAGACTATGTCGATTCTAGGTACTACAACCTCAATCAATTAATACTATCTAAATCACACAAATATGATTTGATTCTTGTAAAAAAAAAAAATTGCAAAACATAAAATAACACTAAAGAACAAGAGTAAAAAGTTTATTATAGGGAATTGATTTCACCAACACATCATTTATTTAAAATTCAATTACTTATCCAATCGTGACTCAAATATTTCTAGACAATAACATTTATAGTTTAGACCCCCTTCTGAAGCATCTAAATAGTAGGACACAAGTTAGGACATTTGGTCTCTGGCTGCAACTCCTTAAAGATCCTATGATTTTCTCACAACTAATCTCAAACCTTCTGATTTGATTGAATAACATGTTACATACTCTTCGATCATGTATCAACACTCGTCTTCCAAGTTTTGCATCAATGCACATAATCATACACCACATCTGTAACCAGATATAAACATAGAGTGCAAGAGAGATAAATAAAAATAAGGTCTTGGATAAATAATCAAACGGCGAAAAAACTAGTGCTAATTACTTTCTACCCCTAGAATAAAAAGTACTTAGCCAAGCATGGCTAATTATTCAAACCAGCACAATAAAACAAAAACACAGAAAAATCTAAAACTAAGGTTAAAAGAACCCATGTGAATGGTAGAGTTTAGCCTTGTCTTCAATTGCTTCACAAACTTCCTTTTGCTTTGGCAAGGACTTTTCCAACAAGATGGTGGATGAATGAACATAAAATATGTGAAAATATGGCTTGAATGGTGTCAAAATTGTTGTCAAAACCGTGCATGAAGGCGCTTATATAGGAATAAAAAATCTAGAAAATATAGGGCTTGATAGGCTAAGGACAGAGCTATCTATACAAATCCAAAGTGGGAAACGGTCCGTGTGGGATTGGCCTCCTGCCAAATGGCCCGTTTCCGAACACGGGTTTCACCATCTCTAATTCCAGATTGCCAAACGGTCAGTTTGGTAGGCATATCTTCCCAAACGGTCTATTTGGGAAAATGAATTTTGAATTCTTGTTTGGCCCATGCTGGAAATGGGCCGTTTAGGCCTTGGCTATTCCCAAACGGTCCGTTTGAGATTCAATCATGGTCGAACTCGTGCCGTTCTTGATCCTTTGGCTTTTAACACCTTTTTATGTGTCTTTTTTCTTCAAAACTCAACAAACTTGTCATACCACCAATTGATAGATATTGAAACCAAAACAAACCTAAATAAGATCAAATCTAATTTAAATCGATTGGATTTAAATACAAAAATAGCCAAAATATTGTGTCAAACCCCCAAACTTAAGCATTTGCTTGTCCCCAAACATTAAAAAAGAAGCACTAAAGAGAACACTCGAATGTTGTAGGCTTAGGATAAAATGTCACTTCAGTTTACAACAAAATTTAGAAATTCACATGATTTATAATTAATAAGAATAGACAAGACAATGCAAAATATTTATTAACTTGTACATCACCTTACATTCATGATCCTCACTAAAATAGGTCAAATATGAATTATTTTTTCAACTCTCAAGTGTATAGGATAGAAGTGTATCAAGTAATACTCAAAAGTTTGTCATAGGCTTGCTCAAGATCTCATCTCTTCTCTATATCATATGAATATACATCAAAATCGGAAAGGTCTTTTACTTTGGTTGTAATGTAGGTTTTTGGACAAGGCAAGGAAATTATAGGCTAAGTGACTAAGAGTTAAGATATGAACAAAAGTATTCATCAAAAACTTCATAATCTCATCATCAAGCATTCTAAATCAAACTTCTCATGAAATTGGACTTTGTCCAACTTCCTTCATGCTTTGCAAAAGATCAATATGATTTTGTTCCACCTTCTTTTCGATAGATTTTTTTTCCTTTCCTTTTATCCTCCATTGTTTCTTCTTCACATATACTTCATCCTTCCATATCCTCAATTTTTTAGTAGAATAATCATATCTCATGTCCAACTACAAGCATATATATGGAACATCTTTTCCATGATCACTAGACTAATGATTTCATCAAAATTTGGGCTAATCGAAGAATAGGCTTTTAAGGGTCAAAAGGGCTAACTAGGGAAAATATGTGTAAAGGTCAAACTTTTAGGATCAAACTGGCTTACGGAAGATGGTCTATCTTAATGTTCTATCTATAGATTCAATATGCAGACTCAAGTAGATTTTGATCAAGTTCTAGAATCTTAAGATAGGTATTTTTGGCTCAAATGTCACTAGGGATTTCTCTCATGAATCAAGGCGAACAAGCAATTCAATATATAAGCATATCTAAATCAAACTCACAAGTGATAAATCAAGTGAACAAGTTTCAAAAGAATAATACAGTGGTGATAAATTCAATCCTTCTTATCAATGTTTCATTAGAGTTTTAAAAATTACAAGCAAAAGAACAACCTAAACACAGGTTATAACAAAGATTAAAAAGAAAACAAAAAAACAAAAGAAAAACAAAAACAAAAGAAAGAGCATCTAAAAGAAAAACCTCTAAATCCACCATTGTATCCCCCCCCCCAAAACTTAGCCAATGTGAAGCAAAAACTAAGTTTGGAAAGTGATAAAGAAAAAAAAGGAAGAAAACATAACAGGAACACACGGGAGATCCAGCCAAGTCGAGATGAGAAACGGTCCGTTTGCAAAGTGGCAACTCCTAAATGGTCTGGGAGTTGGTCACTTCCAAACAGTCTGCTTCTAGTGTCCGATCGAATTTTCTTTTTCTTTTTTCTCTTTTTTTTAATAAACCAAAAACAAAGAGAATAACATAAAATAAAAACTAGGGTTGAGTTGCCTCCCAACAAGCATTTAATTTAACATCATTAGCTAGACGATCTTGAAGCTTTTACTATGGCATGAGGGAAATAGATGAGGCCTCCTTCTGTTAGTCCATGCTATAGAATTGTTTAATGGTTGGCCATTGACGGTAAACAAGTTACCATTACGTGCCAATAGCTCAACATCACCACTACCCATTATTTTCTTTATAATGAACAGATCGTGATTTTCAGCTAGAGTCTAGAATTATATAGAAGCACCCCATTGCAAAATTCTCGTGTGCTTCATTGCAAAATTCTTGATCTCTCGATTGCGAGGATGGTAGGCTGTGGTGATTCGATGCCTCACTCCATATCATGCTAGCAAGTTTTCCAGCCACTTATTGCTAAAGTGAGATCCGCCATCACTTATCAGTGCACGAGGTGTCCTTGGGCATGTAAATATGTTCTTTTGGATGAACTTGATCTAAACTATTGAGTCATTTGTTTGGATGAGAATTGCATCGACCCATCTTGACACATAATTTATAGCAAGAATGTTGTATTCGTACCCACATGAACTTGGGAAAGGTCCCGTGAAGTTTATCCCATACGTCGAATAATTCTACCTCGAAGATTGTGGTCATTGGAATCTCCTTCTTCTTTGAAATTCCACCGATGCGTTGGCAGTCGTTGCCATGCATGTAAAAAGATGTAAATCATTGTAGATATTAATATAGAATTTTGTCTCGGGCAATGACCTAAGATTTATTTCTACTAAAATGTTACCGTATGAGGATGGTTTAATCATAGCATAGTAAATAGAAAGTAAAGAATCTAAAACTAAGCCTAAAAGAACTCGTATGAATGGTAGAGCTTTTCCTAGTCTTCCATTACTGCTTTTATATGTTGGTAGGAATGTTATGTTCGGCTTCCAAATAATTTTACCTTTAATGGATTTATCGATTTATTTTATTTATGAAAGTGCTTTATAAATGATAAACAAGTACTAGAAACAATGCACAACTTAAGCAACAAACCAAAAGTCTAGTAACTTATCAACTATCTCTAACAAGAGAAAGTCTCCAACTAATCAAATGAATGACAATTACTTTAGCTTATAAAGATTGGAAGTTCCAACCTAAGGAGAATTCAAGGGGTTAGTGAATTATATTCACTTAAGGATCTTTGAATTGAATCTTTTAAAACCCAATGAACTCTACTTGGAAGGTAAGATGACCAAATGATTCTTAAAGGATCACAAAGCAAAGGCCAAGTGATGTACTAATAATTCATTCATTCTGATTGATGCTGTCAAAGAACCTTAGTAGCTGATCGTGCCAGATTACGACCATTAATTCTAGTTGAAAGATAAGTAAATTATAATATAATCTGCATGAAAGGTGCTTAATTGGCAAAGGGAGCAGGGAATGTTGAGAATTAGGCTAGAGTTTAGTAAAAATGGTGGTGGTGGAAGCTGAAGAATGGAAGTCACAAACATGGAAGACCAGTGAGCTGGCCAGGTGATATGCCAACGAAAGGCAGGATTAGGTGAGAAAACATTTTGAGAAGATCATACTTGAGGAATGCTAACCTCGAAATAAAATAAGGATCGTGACGGCGCGGACACTGGAAGAAGTCTCGCGCATAACCCTAAGAAGTTGATATATAAACAAGAGGAGAGGCCAACAAAAGAGAGTTCAATTCTACAATTTTCATACAGCAAAAATCAGAAATGTTGGAGTTCTCGGGAGAGAGATGGAGAGCACATAAATAGATGCCATCGAGTTTCCTGATATACCACCTCAATCCTCAGTTTCACCAAGCTCTGATACCCAGCCACCAAATCCCTAAGCCCTTCCCTTACCATCACTTGTGAAGAATTTGAACATTTGAACACGTTGTTGCTATTTGTTTATTCTTTTGTAGTTCGCAGTTAGATGGAGTTGAAAGCAAGACTTGACGAACATCGTTTATGTTTTGAATGTTGGTAGTTAAATCATGTTCACTGAATCTAGCTATGAAGCATTATGAATAGCATAATTGTTTGAGTTTCGAATGCTAAGTGTTTTAATCTTGTTTGTTGCTTTTGTAGTTAAGTGATATGAGTAGCATATAATTTCATGTTTGAATGCTAGTTGATTAAACTTGTTGTTGTAATTTCTGGTTAAGAGTAACGAATAGCATAGTCGTTAATGTTTTTTACCCGAAGCATGCTCAATCTTGTGTTTAAATCTTTTGTGCCTTATGGTTTGCTTACATGCGCATTAAGTAGTTTAGATAGGTTGCTGTAACACCCGTCAGTTAGGCAGTTTAATTGTATTGTTTTCGGTATTTTAATTAATTTAGCTAAGTTGAGCCCCACCTGAATTCCAGTCCGTTGACTCCATAACTTCCAATTCTAAGCGGGTTTGGAAGGGACGAAGGGGGTGAGTTGGAGTTGTCCTGAGTAGTACGTTTGAGCTCTGCAACAGTTTAGTGCCAAGTGTCGAAAGAGGACCACACATGCCAAGCACGATCCGTAAAAGTGAAATGGTTGTAGGTTTATTTTCAACATTAGTTAGTGATACTATCTTGCAGAGTACAACCAGTGCACCTGAGCAGTTATACTTTTCAGATTTATTTAACTTTTCAGAAAATCAGTCCCTCCTTAAGTATGTTTAATTTTTTGAATGTGTTTAGTTAACTTATTTTTGTTAAGCGAGTAGATAATCTTCCATTCTTAAGTAGGTAGTTTTCCACAACATAAAATACATGGTGGCATCGCCAACCCACAAAAACATACCTTCAAGCAGGGCAAGCAAGCAGTCCTCATGGGATGAACAATTCCTACTTGCCGATACTAGTTTAGTATTCATAGGAGAGTGGGGAACTGCACAAATTCTTGCACGGACTCGGCGTGTTTTCAACGACAACATGAACTCATCCAAACCATCCACATCAAATGGCATAGTTGCTAGGGACTGGCATAGTTTGTTGTTTGGATTGTGTTTTGTGTAAATATCTCTTCTAATCCATATTTTCTTTTTCCTTTTTTTTTCCTTTCAGTTTATGAGCATGACTTCTGTTCGCAATTGCTTTTCGATCTTGAAATCGAAAGAACCGAGAAGAGGTTGAAATGAGCGCGGGATTTAGCCAATGAGAAGGTCAGATTGTACACTGCCTTATCTGAAGGTTCAATATCTGAAGAAGAAGAAGAAGATAAAGAAGAGTTAGTGCTGGTGCAGAAACAAGTGACGAATCCCAAAGGAAGAATGGCAAATCGAGATTAAGATCTACGTCTGGATGACCTTGCATGTCATTTGACGGACGATCTCCTGACTCCCATTAAGCTTCCCGAATGCACGCCGCCCATCGAGATCAAACTAGCATTGTTGAATGTGCTTCCAAATTTTATGAAAAAAAGAACGAAGATCCATATAACTTCTTGAGTGAGTTTATTAAGATGTGTCGTATACAAAAGCACCCAAGAGGGGTGACCGAACAACAATTTCGCCTTGCGGTGCTACCATTCACTCTATCGGACGAAGCAAACGCTTGGTTCACCGCCACCAGATTTCATTGAAACATGGCTGGAGATGGAGAAGATTTTTAAAGAGTATTTTTTCCCAACTACGAAGACAAATACATTAAAGAAGGAAATAACTGGAGTTCAACAAGGATTCGATGAGTCCTTGAATACGTACCGGGGATGATTTAAGAGGCTGGTGGATAGCTAACCGAATACAAGTTATCCGTAGGAGATCTCTTTCAATATTTTCACCAAGAAATGATAGTGGAATCAAAGAATTTAGCCAACTCCTCAAGTGAAAGTGCATGAGTTTTTATACCCAGCGGATTTCTGTGTGATAAAAATGAATGAAACAACACCTATTTCAGTGGAGTATTGTTAGCAAGACCATTTTTAGGACCGCAAAAACAATAACCAATGTGTATGATAGAACAATTTGTTTCGATTATAATGGCGATAAGTATACTTTTAATATTGATAAGGCAATAAAAAGACCAATGGACATTGAAAATGCCCAATTTGGGGACGCTATTGACCTGTTAGTCCATAGACACCTTGAGACTAAATTTTTGCAGATGAGCAATGAGGAGTATTTTTAGATTTCATCTCAATTGGAGGCTGAAGGGATGAACAAATTGCTGAATGCGCAAGGACTCTTTGACCAGATTGAAGCTGAAATGTTATGGCTTTGTTCCTTGACAAGGCCTGACATGAAGGCACAAAAACCTTCGACTTTGGAGCTCAAACCTCTTCCGGAAGAGTTGGAATAAGTTTACCTAGGAATGAATGAGCCCCAACCAGTTATCATCAACAACAAGTTGAATTTGGAGTAAGAAGAGCAACTGATCCAAGTGCTAAGTAAGCACAAGACTGCCATCGAGTGGACACTAGCTGACCTAGTGGGAATCAGCCCCGACATATGCATGCACTATATACACTTGGAGGATGATTCCAAGCGCCAAAGAGATCCATAGAGAGAATTAAACCCCAACATGTAAGAGGCAATGCTTAATGTTATTTTGAAGCTGTTAGATATGGGTATCATTTACCTTATCACGGATAGTAAGTGGGTTAGCCCGGTACACAAGGTGCCCAAGCAGTCCAGAATTCAAGTCGTGGCAAATGAGCTAGTGCCCACACGCCTAGTAATTGGCTGGCGTATGTGTATTGACTAGCCCAAGGTGAATGCCACAACTCGCAAGGATCATTTCCCATCCCTTTCATCGACTGGATGTTGGAAAGGTTGGCCGCAAATAAGTTCTTTTGCTTTTTGGACGAGTACAGTGGCTACTTCCAAATCTTTGTGAATCCTGATGATCAAGAGAAAACTACCTTCACCTGCCTATTCGAAACATATGCCTACCGAAGAATGCCGTTTGGATTGTGCAATGCTCTCAGAACCTTCCAGAGGTGTATGATGAGTATCTATTTAGATATGATTGAAGAATGAATGGAGATCTTTATGGACGATTTCACAATTTATGGGAAAACATTTTAGAGAAGCCTCCATCATTTGGATGCAGTCTTGTCAAGATATTGGAAAAGAAACCTGGTTTTGAATTATGAAAAATGCCACTTTATACTGAATGAAGGAATAGTATAAGGACACTTTTTGTCCAAGGAAGGAATTAGGGTAGACAAGGCAAAAGTGGAGGTTATTTCTCAACTACCCTACCCAACAAATCAAAGAGAGGTTCGAGGATTTTTAGGCCATGCGGGATTTTACCGAAGATTTATTAAAGATTTTGCCCGTATAGCTCGGCCACTCACTCGACTTTTATAGAATGATGTTCTATTTGAGTTCTATTAATATTGCCAAGCAGCGTCTAAAGTATTGAGGTATAAGTTGACCAGTGCACTGGTCATGCAAGGGACAGACTGGAGCCATCCCTTCGAAATCATGTGCGAAGCTAGTGACTATGCGGTTGGAGTTGTCTTGGGATAGAAAGTAGGAAAAGAAAGTCATGTTATTCATTACGCTTCCAAGACCCTGAATCAAGCTGAGAGAAATTATGATACAACAGAGAAGGAGCTATTGGCCGTGATCTTTGCTTTAGAAAAGTTCCGGTCATATTTGCTAGGTTTGAAAATAGTGGTTTATATCGATCATTCAGCACTCAAATATTTGCTGGGAAAGAAGGAGTCGAAGCCTAGACAAATAAGGTGGGTGCTGCTATTACAAGAATTCGATGTGGAGATTAACCACAAAAAAGGACCCGAGAACAAGGTGGCGAATCATCTTAGTAGTCTGATCGACAAAGGAGATGAATAACCCATCCAGGAAGCCTTCCCTGAAGAACACCTCTATATGGAAAGCCAAGTGAGTTTAAGAGAAGATGAAGGTGATCAATCCTCGAGTAGCCCAGAAAAGAAGAATGTGATAGGAGAACCATGGTACACGGATCTAGTGAACTACCTGTCAATTGGCCAGCTGCCACCTATCGAACTTCTCAATAAGGCCAAAAGAGTGAAGCTGAAAAGTGAGAGTAAGTAATACATGTGGGATGACCCCTATCTGTGGATAGTGGGGGTGGACCAAATAATCCGGAGATGTGTCGCAAAAAGTGAACAAAGAAGCGTGCTAGAGCATTGTCATTCTTATGCATGAGGAGACCATTTTGGAGCAAGGAAGACGGCACGAAAAATACTGGATAGCGGGTTCAACTAGCCCAGTTAACACAGTGATATGCACCATTTTGCAAGCAATGTGAGAAGTGTCAAATGATGCGAGACATTTGCAAAAGAGATGAGATGCCCCAAATGTCCGTGATAGTGTGTGAAGTGTTCGACGTATGGGGCATGGATTTCGTGGGACCATTCCCAAGTTCCTATGGGAATAGCTACATATTACTCGTTGCGGATTACATATCAAAGTGGGTGGAAGCGAAGGCTACCAGGACCATTGAAGCAAAGGAAGTATCAATGTTCCTAAAATCCACTATTTTCGATCGATATGGAATCCCAAAGGCAGTAATAAGTGATCAAGGAACGTACTTTTGCAATAGGCAAATTGAAGGCTTACTTAAAAAGTATGGAGTGAATGATAGGTTGTCCAGTCCATACCATCCCCAAGCAAATGGTCAAGCTGAAGTGTCGAACCGCAAGGTCAAGAATATCTTTGAAAAAACCGGCGGAGTCTTGAGAAAAGATTGGAGTATGAAGCTCGATGACACACTTTGGGCATATCAGACTGCTTAAAAGACGTCAATAGGAGTGTCACCTTACCGCTTGGTGTTCGGCAAGATCTGTCACCTTCCGATCGAGTTAGAGCACAAGGTATACTGGGTTGTTCGACAAATTAACATGGAAAGTAACAAGTGTGAGGACCAAAGGACGTTTCAACTTCAAGAATTAGAGGAGATACGCTTGGAGGCTTATGACACCTCGGCGTGGTACAAGGTGTTAGGGTGTATACTGAAAAGCAAGCTTTTAGCTGCTTTGTATTTGTAAAACCTTATTTCCCAAATTTATGAGA
>JAYDZE010455011.1:0-16217 GCA_034509125.1 Monilaria moniliformis
GAAGTTATGCTTCAATTGAGCTTAGACGGTACAAACTCGATTTTGAGGCTATTTTGAAGAGAACAATGTCGTTCTTTAAAATTATTACATTACATACACCATAATGAGGGAGTGTGTGGTTGATTTTGGATTATATATGCTTATTGCTCTTTAAAATCGCAAATCCAGGAGTTGTGCTTCAATTGAGCATAGAGGGTACAAACTCGATTTTGAGGTTATTTGCGGAGAACAATGACGTTCTTCAATTTTTTTACATTACATACACCATAATATGGGAGTGTGTGGTGGTTTTTAGTCATATATATGCGTATTGTTCTTTAAAATCGCAAGTCCGGAAGTTTTGCTTCAATTGAGCTTGGACGGTACAAACTCAATTTTGAACCTATTTTGAAGAGAATGATGTAGTTCTTCAACATTATTACATTACATAAACAATAATAAGGGAGGGTGTGGTGGATTTTGGTCATATATATGCGTATTGCTCTTTAAAATCACAAATCTGGGATATGTTTTTCAATTGAGCTTAGAGGGTACAAACTCGATTTTCAGGCTATTTTGAAGAAAACTATGCCGTTCTTCAATATTTTTACATTACATACACTTAAGGGAGTGTGTGGTGGTTTTGAGTTATATATATGCTTATTGCTCTTTAAAATCGCAGGTCCAGAAGTTGTGCTTCAATTGAGCTTAGACGATACAAACTCGATTTTTAGGCTATTTTGAAGAGAACAATGTCGTTCTTTGACATTATTACATTAAATAAACCATAACAAGAGAGTGTGTGGTGGATTTTTCATATATATGCGTATTGCTCTTTAAGATTGGAAATCCAGGAGTTGTTCTTCAATTGGCGTTGGAGGGTACAAACTCGATTTTGAGGCTATTTTGAAGAGAACGATGTTGTTCTTCGTTATTTTTACATTACATACACTATAATAATAGAGTGTTTCGTGGTTTTCAGTCATATATAAATGTAAGTTACTCCTCAAAATCGCAAGTCCGGAAGTTATTCTTCAATTGAGCTTAGACGGTACAAACTCAATTTTGAGGCTATTTTGAATAGAACGATGTAGTTGTTCGACATTATTACATTACATGCACCATAATAAACGAATGTGTGGGTGGAGTTTTGTCGTATATATGTGTTTTGCTTTTTAAAATCGCAAATCCGGTAGTTGTGCTTCAATTGAGCTTAGAGTGTACAAACTCGATTTTCAGGCTATTTTCAAGAGAACTATGCCGTTCTTCGATATTTTTACATTAAATACACCATAATACGGGAGTGTGTGGCGGTTTTCAGTCATATATATGCGTATTGCTTTTTAAAATCGAAAGTACGGAAGTTGTGCTTTAATTGAGTTTAGACGGTACAAATTTGATTTTGAGGCTATTTTGAAGAGATCAATGTCGTTCTTTGAAATTATTATATTACATACACCATAATAAGAGAGTGTGTGGTGGATTTTAGTTGTATAAACTCGCTAATCCGGGAGTTGTGCTTCAATTGAGCTTAGAGTGTACAAACTCGAGTTTCAGGCAATTTTGAAGAAAACTATGCCGTTCTTCGATATTTTTATATTACATACACCATAATAAGGGAGTGTGTGGTGGTTTCGAGTCATATATATGCATATTGCTCTTTAAAATCGCACGTCCGGAAATTGTGTTTCAATTGCGCTGAGATGGTACAAACTCAATTTTGAGACTATTTTGAAGAGAACTATGTAGTTCTTCGACATTATTACATTACACGCACAATAACAAAGGAGTGTGTGGGTGGAGTTTGGTCGTATATATGCGTATTGCTCTTTAAAATCGCAAATCCGGGAGTTGTGCTTCAATTGAACTTAGAGGGTACAAACTCGATTTCAAGGCTAATTGGAGAGAACATTGCCGTTCTTCGATATTTTTACGTTATGTACACTACAATATGGGAGTGTGTGGTGGATTTTGGTCGTATATATGCGTATTGCTCTTTAAAATTGCAAATCCGGAAGTTGTGCTTCAATTGAGCATAGAGGGTACAAACTCGATTTTGAGGCTATTTTGAATAGAACGATGCCGTTCTTCGATATATTTACATTGCATACACCACAATAATGGAGTGTGTGGTGGATTTCAGTCATATATATGCGTATTGCTTTTTAAAATCTAAAGTACGGAAGTTGTGCTTCAATTGAGCTTAGACGGTACAAATTTGATTTTGAGGCTATTTTGAAGAGAACAATGTCGTTCTTTGAAATTGCTACATTACATACACCATAATAAGAGAGTGTGTGGTGAATTTTGGTTGTATATATGCTTATTGCTCTTTAAAATTACAATTCCAGGAGTTATGCATCAATTGAACTTAGAGGGTACAAACTCGATTTTGATGCTATTTGCAGAGAACAATGCCGTTCTTTGATATTTTTACATTACATACACCATAATAAGAGTGTGTATGTTTCATTTTGGTCGTATATATGCGTATTACTCTTTAAAATCGCAAATCCAGGAGTTGTGCTTCAATTGAGCTTAGAGGGTACAAACTCAATTTTCAGGCTATTTTGAAGAGAACAATGTCGTTCTTCGATAATTTTACATTACATACACTTAAGGGAGTGTGTGGTGGTTTTGAGTTATGTATATGCATATTTCTCTTTAAAATCACAGGTCCGGAAGTTGTGCTTCAATTGTGCTTAGACGGTACAAACTCGATTTGGAGGCTATTTTGAATAGAACAATGTCGTTCTTCGACATTATTACATTACATAAACCATAACAAGAGATTGTGTGGTGGATTTTTCATATATATGTGTATTGCTCTTTAAGATTGGAAATCCAGGAGTTGTTATTCAATTGACTTTAGAGGGTACAAACTCGATTTTGAGGCTATTTTGAAGAGAACGATGTTGTTGTTCATTATTTTTACATTAAATACACCATAATAATGGAGTGTGTCGTGTTTTTCAGTCATATATAAATGTGTGATACTCTTCAAAATCGCAAGTCCGGAAGTTATGCTTCGACTGAGCTTAGACGGTACAAACTCAATTTTGAGGCCATTTTGAAGAGAACGATGTAGTTCATCGACATTATTACATTACATGCACCATAATAAAGGAGTGTGTGGATGGATTTTGGTCGTATATATGCTTATTACTCTTTAAAATCGCAAATCCGGGAGTTGTGCTTCAATTGAGCTTAAAGTGTACAAACTCGATTTTCAGGCTATTTTGAAGAGAACTATGCCGTTCTTCGATATTTTTACATTACAAACGCCCTATGAAAGGGAGTGTGTGGTGGTTTTGAGTCATATATATGCATATTGCTCATTAAAATCGCAAGTCCGGAAATTGTGCTTCAATTGCGCTGAGACGGTACAAACTCAATTTTGAGGCTATTTTCAATAGAACGATGTAGTTCTTTGACATTATTACATTACATGCACCATAATAAAGGAGTGTGTGGGAGGATTTTGGTCGTATATATGCGTATTGCTCTTTAAAATCACAAATCCGGGAGTTGTGCTTCAATTGAACTTAGTCGGTACAAACTCGATTTCGAGGCTATTTGGAGAGAACATTGCCGTTCTTCGATTTTTTACATTACACACACTATAATATGGGAGTGTGTGGTGGATTTTGGTCGTATATATGCGTATTGCTCTTTAAAATTGCAAATCCGAAAGTTGTGCTTTAGTTGAGCATAGAGGGTACAAACTCGATTTTGAGGCTATTTTGAATAGAACGATGCCGTTCTTTGATATTTTTACATTGCATACACCACAATAATGGAGTGTGTGGTGGTTTTCAGTCATATATATGCGTATTGCTTTTTAAAATCAAAAGTACGGAAGTTGTGCTTCACTGAGCTTAGACGGTACAAATTCGATTTTGAGGCTATTTTGAAGAGAACAATGTCGTTCTTTGAAATTATTACATTACATACACCATAATAAGAGAGTGTGTGGTGGATTTTGGTTGTATATATGCTTATTGCTCTTTAAAATTACAATTCAAGGAGTTATGCTTCAATTGAGCTTAGAGGGTACAAACTCGATTTTGATGCTATTTGCAGAGAACAATGCCGTTCTTTGATATTTTTACATTACATATATCGAGGGTACAAACTCGATTTTGAGGCTACTTTGAAGAGAAAAATGTCGTTCTTAAACATTATTACATCACATACACAATAATAAGGGACTTAGTGGTAGATTTCGGTTGTATATCTGTGTATTGCTATTTAAATCGCAAGTCCGGAAGTTATGCTACAATTGAGGTTAGACGGTACAAACTCAGTTTTGAGGCTATTTTGAAGAGAACGATGATGTTCTTCGACATTATAACATTACATAGACCATAATAAGGGAGCGTGTGGTAGAGTTTGGTCATATATATGCGTATTGCTCATTAAAATCGCAAATCCGGGAGTTGTGCTTCAATTGAGCTTAGAGGGTATATACTCGATTTTCAGGCTATTTTGATGATAACATTGCCATTCTTTGATATTTTTACAATAAATTCACCATAATAAGGGAGTGTGTGGTGGTTTTCTGTCATATATATGCGTATTGCGCTTTAAAATCGCATGTCCGGAAGTTATGCTTCAATTGAGCTTAGATGGTACAAACTCGATTTTGAGGCTATTTTGAAGAGAACAATGCCGGTCTTCAATGTTATTACATTACATACAAGATAATAACGGAGTGTGTGGTGGTTTTCAGTCATATATATCCGTATTGCTCTTAAAAATATCAAGTCCGGAAGTTGTGCTTCAATTGAGATTAAACGGTACAAACTCGATTTTGAGGCTGTTTTGAAGAGAACATTGTCGTTCTTCGATATTTTTACATTACATGCAGCATAATAATGGACTATGGTGGTTTTCAGTGATATATATTTGTATTTTTCTTCAAAATCGCAAGTCCAGAAGTTATTCTTCAATTGAGCTTAGATGGTACAAACTCGGTTTTGAGGCTATTTTGTGGAGAACGATGTAGTTATTCAACATTATTTCATTACATACTCAGTAATATGGGAGTGTGTGGTGGTTTTCAGTTATATATATGCGTATTGCTCCTTAAAAACGTAAGTCCGGAAGTTGTTCTTTAATTGAGCTTAGACAGTACAAACTCTATATTGAGGCTATTTTGAAGATAACGCCGTTCTTTGATATTTTTACATTTTATACACCATAATAAGGGAGTGCGTGGAGGTTTTTAGCCATGTACATGCGTATTTCTCTTTAAAATCGCAAGTCCGGGAGTTGTGCTTCAATTGAGTTTAGACGGTACAAACTCGATTTTGAGGCTATTTTGAAGAGAACAATGCCAATATTCTTCAGCATTATTACATTACATACACCATGATAATAGAGTGTGTGGTGTATTTTGGTCGTATATCTGCGTATTGCTATTTAAATCGCAAGTCCGGAAGTTATGCTTCAATTGAGGTTAGACGGTATAAACTCAATATTGAGTTAATTTTGAAGAGAACGATGTTGTTCTTCGACATTATTACATTACATACACCATAATAAGGGAGTGTGTGGTTGATTTTGGTCGTATATATGCGTATTGCTCTTTAAAATCGAAAATCCGGGAGTTGTGCTTCTATTGAGCTTAGAGGGTACAAACTCGATTTTTAGGCTATTTTGAAGACAACGATGTAGTTCTTCGACATTATTTCATTACGTACACCATAATAAGGGAGTGTGTGTTGGATTTTTGTCGTATATATGCGTATTGCTATTTAAAATCGTAAATCCGGGAGTTGTTCTTCAATTGAGTTTAGAGGGCACATACTCGATTTTCAGGCTATTTTGAAGAGAACATTGTCGCTCTTCGATATTTTCACATTAAATACACTATAATAAGGGAGTTTGTGGTGTTTTTCACTCATATATATGTGTTTTGCGCTTTAAATTCGCAATTCCGGAAGTTGTGCTTCAATTGAGCTTAGACGGTACAAACACAATTTTTTGAGGCTCTTTTGAAGAGAACAATGTCAGTCTTCAATTTTATTACATTACATATACCATAATAAGGCAGTGTGTTGTGGATTTTGGTCCTATATATGCGTATTGCTCTTTAAAATTGCCAAATCCGGGAGTTATGCTTCAATTGAGCTTAAAGGGTGCAAACTCGATTTTGAGGCTATTTTGAAGAGAACGATGCCGTTCTTTGATATTTTTACATCACATACGCCATAATGAGGGAGTGTGTGGTGGTTTTCAGTTATATATATGTGTATTGCTCCTCAAAAACGTAAGTCCGGAAGTTGTACTTCAATTGAGCTTAGACGGTACAAACTCTATTTTGAGGTTATTTTTAAGAGAACATTGTCGTTCTTCGATATTTTTACATTACATATATCCCTATTGCTCTTTAAAATAGCAAGTTAGGAAGTTGTAATTGAATTGAGCTTAGACGGTACAAACTTGATTTTGATGCTATTTTCAAGAGAACAACGTCGTTCTTCGACATTATTACATTACATACACCATATTTAGGGAGTGTGTGATGGAGTTCGGTCGTATATATGCGTATTGCTCTTTAAAATTGCAAATCCAGAAGTTGTGCTTCAATTGAAGCTATTTTGAAGAGAACGATGATTTTCTTCGATATTTTTACATTACATACACCATAATAATGGACTGTGCTGGTTTTCAGTGATATATATTTGTATTTTTCTTCGAAATCGCAAGTCCAGAATTTGTTCTTCAATTGAGCGTAGATGGTACAAACTCGATTTTGAGGCTATTTTGAGTAGAACGATGCTGTTCTTCGATATTTTTACATTACATACACCATAATAATAGAGTGTGTGATGGTTTTCAGTCATATATATGTTTATTACTCTTAAAAATTGGAAGTCCGAAAGTTCTGCTTCAATTAAGCTTAGATGGTCCAAACTCGATTTTGAGGCTATTTTGAAAAGAACGATGTTGTTCTTCGACATTATTACATTACATGCACCATAATAAGGGAGTTTGTGGTAGATTTTGGTCGTATATATACGTATTGCTCTATAAAATTGCAAATCCGGGAGTTGTGCTTCAATTGAGCTTGGAGGGTACAAACTCGATTTTCAGCCTATTTTAAAGAGAACAATGTCGTTCTTCGATATTCTTACATTACATACAACATAATAAGGGAGTGTGTGGTGGTTTTCAGTCTTATATATGTGTATTGCTCTTTAAAATCTCAAGTCCGGAAGTTGTGCTTCAATTGAGCTTGGACGGTACAAACTAGATTTTGAGGCTATTTTGAAGAGAACAATGCCGTTCTTCAACACTATTTCATTACATACACTATAATAAGGGAGTGTGTGGTGAATTTTGGTCGTATATATGCGTATTGCACTTTAAAATCGCAAATCCGGGAGTTGTGCTTCTATTGAGCTTAGAGGGTACAAACTCGAATTTGAGGTTACATTGAAGAGAACGACTTTGTTCATTGATATATTTACATTACATACACCATAATAATAGAGTGTGGTGGCTTTCAGTCATATATATGTGTATTACTCTTCAAAATCGCAAGTCCGGAAGTTGTGCTTCAATTGAGCTTAAACGGTACAAACTCGATTTGGAGGCTATTTTGAAGAGAACGATGTAGTTCTTCGATATTATTTCATTACATACACCATAATAAGGGAGTGTGTGTTGGATTTTGGTCGTATATATGCGTATTGCTCTTTAAAATCGCAAATCCGGGAGTAGTGCTTCTATTGAGCTTAGAGGGTACAAACTCGATATTTAGGCTATTTTGAAGAGAACAATTCCGTTCTTCGATATATTTACATTACATACACCATAATAAGGGAATGTGTGGTGGTTATCAGTCATATATATATGTGTGGTGGTTATCAGTCAATTTTGAGACTATTTTGAAGAGAAAAATGTCGTTCGTCAACATTTTTACATTACATACACCATAATAAGGGACTGTGTGGTGGATTTTGGTCGTATATATGTGTATTGTTGTTTAAATCACAAGTCCGGAAATTATGCTTCAATTGAGCTTAGATAGTACAAACTCAATTTTGAGGCTATTTTGATGAGAACGATGTAGTTCTTCGACATTATTACATTACATAAAACATAATAGGGGAATGTGTGGTGGAGTTTGGTCTTATATATCTGTATTGCTCTTTAAAATCACAAATTCGGGATTGTGCTTCAATTGAGCTTAGAGGATACAAACTTGATTTTCTTGCTATTTTGAAAAGAACATTGCCGTTCTTCGATATTTTTACATTACATACACCATAATAGGGTAGTGTGCGGTGGTTTTCAGTCATATATGCGTATTGCTCTTTAAAATCGTAAGTCCGAAAGTTGTGCTTCAATTGAGCTTAGACGGTACAAACTCAATTTTGAGGCTATTTTTAAGAGAACAATGTCGTTCTTCAACATATTACATTACATACACCATAATAAGGGAGTGTGTTGTGGGTTTTTGTCGTATATATGCGTATTGCTCTTTAAAATCACAAATTGGGGAGTTGTGCGTCAATTGAGCTTAAAGGGTACAAACTCGATTTTGAGGCTATTTTCAAGAGAACGATGCCGTTCTTTCATATTTTTACATTACATACACCATAATAAGGAAGTGTGTGGTGGTTTTCAGTTATATATATGCATATTGCTCTTTAAAATCGTAAGTCCGGAAGTTGGGCTTCAATTGAGCTTAAACGGTACAAACTCTATTTTGAGGATATTTTGATGAGAACAATGTCGTTCTTCGACCTTATTACATTACATACACCATAATAAGGGAGTGTGTCGTGGATTTTGGTCTTATATATGCGTATTGCTCTTTAAAATTGCAAATCCAGGAGTTGTGCTTCAATTGACCTTAGAGGGTACAAACTCAATTTTGAGGCTATTTTGAAGAGAACGATATTGTTCTTCAATATTTTTACATTACATACACCATAATAATGGAGTGTATGGTTCTTTTCAGTCATATATATGTGTATTACTCTTCAAAATCGGAAGTCTGGAAGATGTGCTTCAATTGGGCTTAGACGGTACAAACTAAATGTTGGGGCTATTTTGAAGAGAAAGATGTAGTTCATCGACATTATTAAATTACATACGCCATAATAATGGAGTGTGTGGTGGTTTTCAGTCATATATATGAGTATTCTCTTCAAAACCGTAAGTCCGGAAGTTGTGCTTGAATTGACCTTAGACGGTACAAACTCGATTTTGAGGCTATTTTGAAGAAAGCAATGTCGTTCTTCTACATTATAAAACTACATACACCATAATAAGGGAGTGTGTATTGGATTTTGGTCGTATAAATGCGTATTTCTCTTTAAAATCGCAAATTTGAAAGTTGTGGTTCAATTGAGCTTAGAGGGTACTACCTCGATTTTAAGGCTGTTTTGAAGAGAAAAATGTCATTCTTCAACATTATTACATTACATACACCTTAATAAAGGACTGTCTGGTGGATTTTGGTCGTATATTTGCGTATTGCGATCTAAAATCGCAAGTCCGGAAGTTATGCTTCAATTGAGCTTAGACAGTACAAACTCAATTTTGAGGCAATTTTGAAGTGAACGATGTAGTTCTTCGACATTATTACATGACATACACCGTAATAAGGGAGTGTGTGGTGGAGTTTGATCGTATATATGCGTATTGCTCTTTAAAATCGCAAATCCGGGAGTTGTGCTTCACTTGAGCTTAGAGGGTACAAACTCGATTTTCAGGCTATTTTAAAGTGAACATCGCCGTTCTTCGATATTTTTACGTTACATACACCATAAAAAGGGAGTGTGTGGTGGTTTTCAGTCATATGTATGAGTATTGCTCTCTAAAATCGCAAGTCCGGAAGTTCTGCTTCAGTTGAGCGTAAAGGGTACAAACTCGATTTTTAGGCTGTTTTGAAGAGAACAATGGCGTTCTTCGACATTATTACATTACTTACCCCACAATAAAGGAGTTTGTGGTGGATTTTTGTCGTATATATGTGTATTGCTCTTTAAAATTGCAAATCCAGGAGTTGTACTTCCATTGACCTTAGAGGGTACAAACTCGAAATTGAGGCTATTTTGATGAGAACAAAGCTATTCTTCGATATTTTTCATTAAAAACATCATTAAAATGAATTGTGTGGTGGTTTTCAGTCATATATATGTGTATTACACTTCAAAATCGCATGTCCGGAAGTTGTGCTTCAATTGAGCTTAGATGGTACAAACTCGATTTTGAGCCTATTTTGAAGAGAACGATGTATTTCTTTGAGATTATTACATTACATAAACCATAATACGGGAGTGTGTGTTGGATTTTGGTCATATATATGCGTATTGCTCTTCAAAATCGGAAATTCGGTAGTTGTGCTTCAATTGAGCTTAGAGGGAACAAACTCGATTTTCAGGCTATTTTGAAGATAACATCGCCGTTCTTCGATATTTTACATTACATACACCATAATGAGGGAGTGTGTGGTGGTTTTTAGTCATATATATGCGTATTGCTCTTTAAAATCGCAAGTCCGGAAGTTCTGCTTCAATTGAGCTTAAAGGGTAGAAACTCGATTTTTAGGCTATTTTGAAGAGAACTATGTCATTCTACGATATTCTTACATTACATGCGCCATATAATAAGGGAGTGTGTGGTGGTTTTAAGTTATATATATGCGTACTGCTCTTTAATATCGCAAGTCCGGAAGTTGTGCTTCAATTGAGCTTAGACGGTAAAAACTCGATTGTTAGGCTATTTTGAAGAGAACAATGGCATTCTTCGACATTATTACATTACTTACACCATAATAAGGGAGTGTGTGGTGCATTTTGGTCGTATATACGCATATTGATCTTCAAAATCGGAAATTCGGTAGTTGTGCTTCAATTGAGCTTAGAGGGTACAAACTTGATTTTCAGGCTATTTTGAAGATAACATCGCCGTTCTTCGATATTCTTCGATATTTTGGTCGTATATATGCGTATTGCTCTTCAAAATTGCAAATCCAGGTGTTGTGCTTCAATTGACCTTAGAGGGTATAAACTCGATTTTGAGGCTATTTTGAAGAGAACGATGCTCTTCATCGATATTTTTACATTAAAAACAGCATAATAATAGAGTGTGTGGTTGTTTTCAGTCATATATATGTGTATTACTCTTCAAAATCACAAGTCTGGAAGTTGTGCTTCGATTGGGCTTAGACGGTACAAACACGATTTTCAGGCTATTTTGAAGAGAATGATGTACTTCTTTGACATTATTCCATCACAAACATCATAATAAGGGAGTGTGTGTTGGATTTTGGACGTATATAAGCGAATTTCTTCATGATATCGCAAATCCGGGAGTTGTGCTTTAATTGAGTTTACAGGATACAAACTCGATTTTCAGGCTATTTTGAGGAGAACAATGTCGTACTTCGACATTTTTACATTACATACACCATAATAAGGGAGTGTGTGGTGGTTTTCCGTCATATATATGCGAATTGCTCTTTAAAATCACAAGTCCGGAAGTTGCGTTTCAATTGAGCTTAAACGGTACGAACTCGATTTTTGAGGCTATTTTGAAGGGAAAAATTATGTTCTTCAACATGATTACATTACATACACCATAATAAAGGAGTGTGGGGTGCATTTTGGTTGTATATCTGCATATTGCTATCTAAAATAGCAAGTCCGGAAGTTATACTTCAATTTAGCTTAGACAGTACAAACTCAATTTGGAGCATATTTTGAAGAGAACGATATAGTTCTTCGACATTATTACATTACATACACCATAATAAGGGAGTGCGTGGTGGAGTTTGGTCGTATATATGCGTATTGCTCTATAAAATCGCAAATCCGGGAGTTGTGCTTCAATTGAGCTTGGAGGGTACAAAGTCAATTTTCAGGCAATTTTGAGGAGATCATTCTCATTCTTCGATATTTTTACATTATATACACCATAATAAGGGAATGTGTTGTGATTTTCAGTCATATATTTGGGTATTGCAATTTAAAATCGCAAGTCCGGAAGTTGTGCTTCAATTGAGCTTAGACGATACAAACTCGATTTTGAGGGTATTTTGAAGAGAAAAATGCCGTTCTTCAACATTATAACATTACATACACCATAATAAAGGACTGTGCGGTCGATTTTTGTTGTACATCTGCGTATTGCTATCTAAAATCGCAAGTCCGAAAGTTATGCTTCAATTAAGCTTAGACGGTACAAACTTAATTTTTAGGCTATTTTGAAGAGAATGATGTAGTTCTTCAACATTATTACATTACATAATAAGGGAGTGTGTGGTGGTGTTTGGTCGTAAACATGCATATTTCTCTTTAAAATCAGAAATCCGGAAGTTGCACTTCAATTGAGCTTAGAGGGTACAAACTCGATTTTCAGGCAATTTTGAAAAGAACATAGCCGTTCTTCGATTTTTTTACCTTACATACACCATAATAAGGCAGTGTGTGGTGGTTTTCAGTCATATATTTGCGTATTTCTCTTTGAAATCGCAAGTCCAGAAGTTGTGCTTCAATTGAGCTTAGACGGTACAAACTAGATTTTGATGCTATTTTGAAAAGAACAATGTCGTTCTTCAACATTATTACATTACATACACCATAATAAAGGAGTGTGTGGTGGATTTTGGTCGTATATATGCGTATTGCTCTTTAAAATAACAAATCCGTGAATTGTGCTTCAGTTAAGCACAAACTCGATTTTGAGGCTATTTTGAAGGGAACGATGCCGTTCTTTGATATATTTACATTACATACGCCATAATAAGGGAGTGTGTGGTGGTTTTCAGTTATATATATGCGTATTGCTCTTTAAAATCGCATGTCCGGAAGTTGTGGTTCAATAGAGCTTAAACGGTACAAACTCGATTTTTAGGCTACTTTGAAGAGATTAATGTTGTTCTTCGACATTATTACATTACATATACCATAATAAGTGAGTTTGTGGTGGATTTTGGTCGTCTATATGCGTGTCGCTCTTTAAAATTGCAAATCCTGGAGTTGTGCTTCAATTGGCCTTAGAGGCTACAAATTCGATTTTGAGGTTATTTTTAAGAGAACGATGTTGTTCTTCAATATTTTTAAATTACAAACACCATAATAATGGAGTGTGTGGTGATTCTCAGTCATATATATGGGTATTACACTTCAAAATCGCAAGTTCGGAAGTTGTCCTGCAATTGAGCTTAGACGGTATTAACTCGATTTTGAGGCTATTTTGAAGACAACGATGTAGTTCTACGACATTATTACATTACAAACACCATAATAAGGGAGTTTAGGTTGGATTTTGGTCGTATATATGCGTATTTCTCTTAAAAATTCCAAATCCGGGAGTTGTGCTTCAATTGAGCAAAGAGGGTACAAACTCGATTTTCAGGCTATTTTGAAGAGAACAATGCCGTTATTCAATATTTTTACATTACATATACCATAATAAGGGAGTGTGTGGTGGTTTTCAGTCATATATATGTGTACTGCTCGTTAAAATCGCAAGTCCGGTAGTTGTGCTTCAATTGAGCTTAGACGGCACAAACTCGATTTTGAGGTTATTTTGTAGATAACGATGCCGTTCTTTGATATTTTTACATTATATAGACCATAATAAGGGAGTGTGTGGAGGTTTTTAGTTATATATATGCGTATTGCTCTTTAAAATCATAAGTCCGAAAATTGTGCTTCAATTGAACTTAGACGGTACAAACTCGATTTTGAGGCTATTTTGAAAAGAACAATGTCGTTCTTCGACATTATTACATTACATACACCATAAGAAGGGAGTATGTGGTGGATTTTGGTCTTATATATGCGTATTGCTCTTTAAAATTGCAAATCCAAGAGTTGTGCTTCAATTGACCTTAGAGGGTACAAACTCAATTTTGAGGCTATTTTGAAGAGAACGATGTCGTTCTTCGATATTTTTACATTACACACACCATAATAATGGATTGTGTGGTGGTTTTCAGTCATATGTATGTGTATTACTCTTCAAAATCGGAAGTCCGGAAGTTGTGCTTCAAATGAACCTAGACGGTAGAAACTCGAGTTTGAGGGCATTTTATAGAGAACGATGTTGTTCTTCGACATTATTACATTACATACACCATAATAAGGGACTGTGTGTTAGATTTTGGTTGTATATATGCGTATAACTCTTTAAAATCGTAAATCCGGGAGTTGTGCTTCAATTGAGCTTAGAGGGTACAAACTCGATTTTCAGGCAATTTTGAATAGAACAATGCAGTTCTTCGATATTTTTCCATTACATACTCCATAATAAGGAGTGTGTGGTGGTTTTCAGTTTTATATATGCGTTCGCAAGTCCGGAAGTTGTGCTTCAATTGAGATTAGACGGTACAAACTAGATTTTGAGGCTATTTTGAAGAGAAAAATGTCATTTTTCAACATTATTACATTAGGTACACCATAAAAAATGACTGTGTGGAGGAGTTTGGTCGTATATATGCGTATTGCTATCTAAAATCGCAAGTCCGAAAGTCCTGCTTCAATTGAGCTTAGACGGTACAAAATTGATTTTGAGGCTATTTTGAAGAGAACGATGTAGTTCTTCGACATTATTACATTACATACACCATAATAATTGAGTGTGTGGTGGAGTTTGGTCGTATATATGCGTATTGCTCTTTAAAATTGCAAATCCAAGAGTTGTGCTTCAATTGGCCTTAGAGGGTACAAACTCGATTTTCAGGTTATTTTGAAAAGAACGATGTTGTGATTAAATATTTTTACATTATAAATACTATAATAGTGGAGTGTGTGTTGATTTTCAGTCATATATATCGGTATTACACTTCAAAATCGTAAGTCCGAAAATTGTGATTCAATTGAATTCGACGGTACAAACTCAATTTTGAGGCTATTTTGAAGAGAACGATGTAGTTCTTCGACATTATTACATTACATACACAAAAATAAGGGAGTGTGTTTTGGATTTTGGTCGTATATATGCATATTGGTCTTTAAAATCCCAAATCCGGGAGTTGTGCTTCAATTGAGCAAAGAGGGTAGAAACTCGACTTTCAGACTATTTTGAAGAGAACAATGCCGTTATTCGATATTTTGTCATAATATGTGTATTGCTCTTTAAAATCGCAAGTCTGGTAATTGTGCTTCAATTGAGCTTTGACCGTACAAAATCGATTTTGAGGTTATTTTGAAGATAACGATGCCGTTCTTTGATATTTTTACATTATATACACCATAATAAGGTAGTGTGTGGAGGTTTTTAGTTATATATATGCGTATTGCTCTTTAAAATCGTATGTCCGGAAATTGTGCTTCAATTGAACTTAGACGGTACAAACTCGATTTTGAGGCTATTTTGAAGAGAACAATGTCGTTCTTCGACATTATTACATTACATATACCATAATGAGGGAGTGTGTGGTGGTTTTCAGTCATATGTACGTATATTACTCTTCAAAATCGGAAGTTCGGAAGTTGTGCTTCAATTGTGCTTAGATGGTACAAACTCGATTTTGAGGCTATTTTGAAGAGAACGATGTTGTTCTTCGACATTATTACATTACCTAAACAATAATAAGGGACTATGTGGTGTATTTTGGTTGTATATATGCGTATTGCTCTTTAAAATCCCAAATCCGGGAGTTGTGCTTCAATTGAGCAAAGAGGGTACAAACTTTATTTTCAGGCTATTTTCAAGAGAACAATGCCTTTATTCGATATTTTTACATTATATACACCATAATAAGGGAGTTTGTGGTGGTTTTCAGTCATATATATTTGTATTGCTCTTTAAAATTGCAAGTCCGGTAGTTGAGCTTCAATTGAGCCTAGACGGTACAAACTCGATTTTGAGGCTATTTTGAAGAGAACAGTGTCATTCTTCGACATTATTGCATTACATACAACATAATAATGGAGTGTGTCGTGGATTTTGGTCGTATCTATGTGTATTGCTCTTTAAAATTCCAAATCCAGGAGTTGAGTTTCAATTGACCGTAGAGGGTACAAACTCAATTTTGAGGCCATTTTGAAGAGAACGATGTTGTTCATTGATATTTTTACATTACATACACCATAATAATGGAGTCTGTCGTGATTTTCAGTCATATATATGTGTATTACTCTTCAAAATTGGACGTCCAGAATTTGTGCTTCAATTGAGCTTAGACATTACAAACTCGATTTTGAGGCTATTTTGAAGAGAACGATGTAGTTCTTTGACATTATTACATTACATACACCATAATA
>JAYDZE010455122.1:0-16217 GCA_034509125.1 Monilaria moniliformis
CTCTTAAGCAAATCAATATAAATCGCATATTGAGCCGTGGACGTAGATCAACTCGATCGAACCACGTAAATCTCTCGGGCCTCCTCTTTAAATTCCTAACCACGTAATTATTACGGCGGAAACCCGTTCGATCAGTAACGCTTGATGAAGCGTTGATTGATTCAATTTGGGCAAAAAGAGAAGATATCAGAAGTGCTTTAGCTGAAGAAGAAGAAGAAGAAAAAAAAAAACACGACTGTGGAATTATATATATTTTTATTAAATGAACTAGTAATGGAATGATATTCTTATGATTAAATTTCTCGATTCGAATCCTACCATCTGATAAGTCATTGTATTATGTTTTACTATTATAATTTGTTTAATGTGTAATTTCTAAACTAATGCGTAGAATTTACTAATATAATCTACAGATGCATTTTTCAATATTTTTAAGGCTCATAAGTTTTTTTATTTTATTTTATGAAATTGCATGTTTTTTAAACATATTGTTTTAAATTTTTTGTTTATTTGAAATAATAGAAAGTCGAATCAAATTTCGTTCAATTGAGCTCGATTTATTTTGAGACGAGTTAGTAGGCGGATAAAAAATTGAGAATCGACAAATAAATTAGAGAACGAGTTTGCGCGAGACCATGTGTCGGACCATGCACATGTCAATGTGCAAGGTCCGTGTCTAGGTATGGGCGCACGACTGAGCCATGCGGTTATGTGCTGGACCACATGGCGCCGCCAGACTTTTCCGAGAGCACATGCAGTTGAGCCACGGGCGCATGCCCTAACCGCATTGCGAGACATGATTTTTTCCTTTGATCAATAGATTTTAAATCTATTTTTTGTGTCTTTATAAAAATGACAAATTGCATCATGATGGTAGATATAGGGTCTGTTTTTATTGTTTTGTCACGGCCTTTTTTTCAGGACTGATGCCGATTATCTTAACGTGCAATATCGTATACAAATACTTCATTATTAAGATAAAATTTGTTTCATAAGATAAATTTTATTTTGTCAGCATTGTTTCAACACGACAACACATAATATTACTTAGTCATGTGTGTTAGTATTGAAATATCGTTATCATGACGTAATGACGTAAATATGAAATGAATACTCTTTGTACGCGACTTTCTTTAATTATATTATATCCAACCACCAAATTAAAAGTCATCCCAAGGAAAAGAAGATAGAAATTAACTATCTTAATCTATTTCTCAATTTTTTTGGTAAACAATTCATAAATCCATCCAATTAGCCTACTGTCTCACGAACGACAAAGCTTCCAAGAAAGAACCATTCAACCAATACCAAACCCCCATAACACTTCCTTCGACGCGTTACATATATATATATATATGTATGTGTCTGTCTGTGTGTTGATTAATTATACAAAGTCATAGTTATTATATACATTTAACACAGAGAGAGAGAGTAATGGGGAGTTATAACTACCGGGTTCTTGGTGTGTTCAACCGAAAGTTCAAGATCAGCGAGCCCCAGGCCCCGCCGGAGGTGAAGGCGGTGTTCAACCAATACGCGGAGGGGGCGGTCCACATGAAGGCGGAGCAGCTGCTCAAGTTCTTGCTCGACTACCAAGGCTGCACCGCCGCCCACGCGGAGGCGATCATGGCGAAGGTATTCCTCCGCCGCCACAACATCGGCCTCACCCTCGATGACTTCTTCGATTTCCTGTTCCAAGATGATCTCAATGCCCCTATCGATTCTCAGGTTTTTGCTAATTTCCCTTTTTTTACGTCTTAAATGTATAAATTGCTGTATCGTTTGGTGAAATTTTTGGGATTAGAGTTTTAGAAGAAAAATGAATTCTCAGAAAAATGAGGGTGTAGAGTCAACTTCATAGATTGGAAATTAATGTTCATATTATGTGAACTCCAATTTTTAAATATATATATTGGGAAAGAAAAGTATATGTGTAACAGATGTGGTACTTTAGTTGTAACAATATATATGTTATTTTATAGTCGAATTAATGCATATTAGGGATCTGGGTTAATTAGAATATGGTTAATTTAGTCATCTCCTACTAAAGTAATTAAATAATTTAAATTCTTTCCCGTCTGCAACTTCGATGGAACTTTTTGAATCCAAGAAATGGCATCCAGCAATTTAATGAAGCACAGTTTTAAGACAATTAATATAATGTGGAAACGAAATAATTATTTAAAAATCATAAACTGTCTTGAAGCAGAGTTTAGTTTGTCATCTTCAGTGCGGTAATAATCCCAAGGTACCGTAGTAGTATATTATTAATTTATTGAGCTTCAACTTATACCGAAATAAATAGGGTTAGTTGCAAATTAAATCAAACTTTCTAGTATTTTTGTAAATAAACTCAATTTTTAAAACATTACAATAATATTTCAACTTTTTGATTTATAGCAAATTTGTCTTCCATGCATATATTTAATATGAAAACTCAAAAATTGATTGAGAACTTTTAAATCATATTGTTTGGACTTGTTCTATTATATATTGTGTTAATTTCATTGTCGGACGCCCGATAGCTTAGTGATTGAGCTGAGAGTTGGTATGGTGGGGTTAGAGCTTCTCGATGGTCTAAATTGCAATTCTGGATGCTTAACGATAAAATTGACAGTATGGGAGGACAACCCAAATTATGGTCTTTTAGAACCATCAATCAATTTTGAGTTATGATGTTAGATGTCCATAACTCAAGTCTATAAAACTTGAGCAAAATTAAGAAAGGACGAATTCATTACAAATTGAAAAGTTATTGCAATATTTTCAAAATTGAATGTAATTACAAAAATGCCGAAAGGTTGATTTAATTTGTGAATAAACAATAAACTCTAATTTTCTTTTTCAATTGATACTTATCTGAATTTTAACCTTTTGAAATGGAAATAGTTATCATATGAAAATACTTACTCATTTTAAAATATTTGAACTTATAGTTGATGCACATCTATTCTTTGAGTATTTTTAAATATCCTAAATTTAATTTTCTCAAGTAGAAATATTGTTTAAATTCTTTTGAGACACATTTGAAAATGTGTTTGGTAGTTTATGGTAATTGAATGGTTATTAGATTCTCATTTTTCTTAAATGAGATGTCAATTTTAGTAGTGTTTCTGAAAAGAAAATAAAAAAATAATTAAATACAATTTGTGAAAATTCCAGGTGCACCATGACATGAGTGCTCCAATGCAACATTATTTCATATATACAGGCCACAATTCCTACTTAATCGGAAACCAGTTGAACAGCGAGTGTAGTGAAATCCCCATCATCAATGCTCTAGAAAATGGTGTTCGAGGCATAGAGTTAGATCTATGGCCCAATTCTGCAAAAGATAACATCCATGTTCTTCACGGGAGGTATGTATCCATCCATAAACAAAACTTATACTGCATTTTTCCAGTATGTAAAGTTTTCAAAACCATGCAGAACACTGACTCCTCCAGTGCCATTGATGAAATGCTTAGAGTCCATCAAAAAGCACGCCTTCGTTAACTCTCCCTACCCTGTCATAATCACTCTAGAAGATCATCTCACTCCACATCTTCAAGCTAAAGTTGCAGAGGTAACTCTCTCTCTCTCTCTCTGTGATGGACTAAAACTTTTTCTAGATTACTGATTCAGATCAAATTTTGTTTCAATGTTTAGATGGTTACACATGTTTTCGGAGATATGCTATATTGTCCTGAGTCAGATAGCTTGGATAAATTTCCTTCACCTAATGACTTGAAGCACAAGATTATACTCTCTACAAAGCCACCAAAAGAATACCTTGCCAATAACAAGGATGATGAAACTTTAGCTCTGCAGGAAAAATATTTGTCTGAGGTAAAATTGAAGGGCAATATATTTATTTCTACTATTTATTTGCACTAGGTTTATGAAACTGCACTATACTTATAAGTTACTGCACTTAACTTATTGCACTGAATTCATGATTTTGCTGAGTGTAGAGTTCAGTGCAGTAACTTATAAGCACAATGCAGATTCATATGCCAAGTTCGGTGCAGAGCTCTCACATTAAAAAAGTTTTTATTTGAACCACACTCTAGTGGTGCTAGTGTATATTATCCCATATGTAAATTTGTGTTGTTTTTTGCAAAATCAGAGTGATGATGAGGACGATGAAGAAGGTGATGAAGTCCAAGAGAAGTTGAGGAGTACGGCTGCTCCAGAATATAAGCGTCTCATAGGCATTCGTGCAGGGAAAGCCAAGAAAGGATTGAGGCACACTCTAATAGATGGAAGCAACAAAGTTAGTAGGCTTAGTTTGAGTGAACAGAGGCTGGAAAAAGCTGCAGAATTGTATGGAACAGATGTTGTAAGGTACTCTTTTTGTTACATAGAATATATTATGCAATTGTTTAGATATATGATCATGGTACAATGCTTCATTTTGTAGATTCACCCAGAAGAATATATTGAGGATATATCCAAAGGGAATGAGAGTAACCTCATCTAACTATAAGCCAATGATAGGGTGGATGCATGGTGCTCAGATGGTTGCCTTTAACATGCAGGTTCATTTTGGCTGCCTTGAAACATTTTCAATAGAGCTATATATTTGTTAAATGGCTGCAATCAGAGGTTGTTCAACAATGATGTATAGGGCCATGGAAAATCGCTTCAGATTATGAAGGGACTATTTAGATCCAATGGAGGTTGTGGGTATGTGAAGAAGCCCGATTTGCTTATGAAGAAAGGTATAAACAATGAGGTTTTCGACCCCAAACTAAGATTGCCTGTGAAGATGACTTTAAAGGTGAGTTACCATTTTTGAAAAATAATCCATTACAAATATTTCACCACTTCATTATTATTTATGGCAGGTAACTGTATACATGGGAGACGGGTGGCGATATGATTTCAGCCACACACACTTTGACGCATATTCACCACCGGATTTTTACACCAAGGTTAGCAAGAATGAATGCTAGAGGCTAGAGCACACCATATATCTCTTAGTGGGTGTTGTTGGTGTGCAGGTGTATATAATTGGCGTGGCAGCGGATGGTGCAAAGGAGAAGACGCGGATTAAGAAAGACCAGTGGATCCCCTGTTGGAATGAAGAGTTTGTGTTCCCATTGACAGTTCCAGAGCTAGCTCTGTTGAGGATTGAAGTAAGGGATCACGATACATCTGAAAAGGGTGATTTTGGCGGCCAAACTTGTTTGCCCGTCTCCGAGCTCAGGCCCGGAATACGGGCAGTTCCCCTCTACGACAGGAAGGGTCACAAATACAACTCTGTCGCCCTCCTTATGCGCTTTCAATTTCAATGAACATCCATACCGTGTATGCCCAACTTCAGGTTTCATCCTTTTATTCTTCACTTCGTAACCAATATAAATATTCACCAATTTGTTTAGATTTTATAAATTATATATAGTTAATATATCAAAATAGTTATTTTCATATTCTGTAAAAAGAAATATATCATCATCATCTTTTCTTTTTCCCAACACAATAATTTAGTGGGAATATAGGGTCCAGGACTACATAAAAGAACATGTGATTATTGTGCAAGGAATACGACCTTCAGTAGAAAATCTGCTATGGTACAAAAGGTGTAAAGATAACAAAGAAAAAGTGATGTGCAAGCATCCACTAAGAAAGAATAAATAATTTAGTATAGATAGATTATACTACGTATTACCAGGGGTATGGAGCACACTGAGGCGATGAGGTAAAAATCTGAGAAATGGACAACGGGGCGCATGATTAGTTCAAAAATCGATCGATCTACACTAAAATAGTTTATTTATGGCAAATAAACTATAAAATGATTCATATAAATAAAATAAAGCAAAACTTCATAATTATCCAAAAAAATAGAAAATTCTCAAAACAAATTGCATAATACAAAACAAATAACTAAATTAAATCATCATCGCTCATATGCTGGACCTCTTCTTCTTCATCAGACCCAATCAAATTAATATCTTCACTCTCATCATCTTCGTCCACAAGAGTATAAGCACACTTAGAATTTGAAGCATTTTTCCCTTGTATTTGTGTTACCTCTAGTATGGTGCAAGGGTTCCAACACACCGGAATCTCTACTAACGACTCTCCATGTTAGTGAACCATTTTCAAAGACCAAATTATCATCTCCATTATCCTCATCCTCCATCCTCCGAAGTAATCGTTCATTAATCGTCATAAGTTTCACTTAGGATAATAGGATCAGTAGCGTCGTTTATATTGAATCTACGCCTAAGTGCTCTATTATATTTCACAAACCCCAAGTCGTTCAATCGTAATTGTGTTATGAGATTCTTCCTTTTGCTATGAACTAATAATGAAAAGGAACATACATGACATGTATTAGTTTCTTCATAAATATATTCAAAGATGTCATTCATTTACATGTCCAAATTTAAATTGTTTACCACTTTACCTGTTCAAAAACACACCAATTCCTCTCACAACCAGTCTAATTATAAATGAGGCTTAAGACTCAAATTGCAAATCTTTGCAAATTAACACCTAAAATCAAACGATTATACTCTATCAGTTTGTAAATTTACTCAAGCAGTATAGCATATTTACTCAAGCAATATATTATATTTACTCAAGCATTATATTGTATTTACTCAAGCAGCACAACATATTTATTGGAGCAATAGAGCATATTTCATCAAGTAGCACATCATAGTTATGCAAGCAGCACAACGTATTAAATTGAGCAACACAACATATTCAATTGAGCAACACAACATAGTTACTCAAGCAACACATCAAATTTACTCAAGCAGTATAGCTATCGTCATTATTCAGCATATATACAGAACACAATAAAGCTAAACAATTATTAGTCACACAACCCTAAAATCTGTATCAACATTAAAATTTCACTAAACCCTAAATAATTATTAGTTGTACAACCCAACTAGTATCGATAAATCTACATGAATAAAGGAGATTTTTACATTTTGACTTCAGAGTTGTGATTCCCCGAAGCTGTATCTCTCACCATCTTTTACAGGACAATATTCTGAAAGTTACAATCATGTTTATTTGCAGAGAGAGTAACGTTTGTGATTCAGGCGGGAAGAAAGGAAAGTGGTGAACAGTCCCGTAATCATCACTTTATGCAGAATTTGGCAGTTTAGGTGAGACTCGTAATCATCGCTTTTTGCAGAAATGACAGTTAAGTGGGCCCCATAATTTATGCTTTTTGCATAATATGATTTTTTAAAACTTGTAATGATTACGGGACGCAAATATACTACTTACTCGTTGAACGTATACTGTTTTATACACGACTATATGATAATAATGAAATCATGTCACTTACGATAGATAAATATCTTCACATACATTAGTAGATATTTTTCCGTGTTAAAAAAATACCCCTATACTGAATGATTTATAAAACTATACAAATTCCATCTTTGTTAAATCTCAGCCACAAATTTTCTGATCCAACGAATCAGATTCGATCATGGTTCTAAACTATATATTGAAAAACGTGGAATTGGGGCCGGGGTACGAGGCGCTAAAGCAAATATATTTCATATTTGTAAAGCGAATTTAATTTATTTTCAATGTTGTGTAGGAATGGGTATTTTCCTTTTAAGCAAGGATTAAGTTAGTGACAAACAAGTAGGATAGAGGATTTCGATAGACTAGTGGCTGCATCTATATAATTTTAATATGTTTTAGTAGAATTTCGAGAAAAATCTATTGGTTGGAGGATTTCTGTTAAGGTTTAGTATAATTTTGAGGTAAATAGCTAGGGTTCACTAATTCAATTAAAATTTATAATTCATGCATCCCCTTAATCTAATTGTTGCATGCATAAATATAAAAGTATTAATCAGAGCAGATTTTGGTTAAGAAATAATTAGTGAAAAATCCTGGTCCAATGCAACATTAATAACCAATTTATAGAGAGAGGCCAGAATTCCTAGTTAATTGGAAATCTAGTGAATTAGAGGCATTGAGATGGAAGAATAACATCCATGTGTTTCATGGAAGGTAATTAACCGCCCTTATTTTCTTTGAATTCATATATAGTTCAACCACCACATGCATGCATGACATGGCGGTTGTCTAAGGCTGGATGCATGGCCTTTCTTTAATTAACCTACCTATATTTCGTGCTTACTAATTAATCTAATTTAACGGCTATGGGAAATCGATTAATGTTTCAACTTTCCAAACAAATCAAAGACATGGAAAGTTATTTTTAGCATTCCAATCACTCTTATTTTGATCCTAAAAATGTAAATATTTGGAGCATGGCGACGACGATAAATCCTACAGCAAACGTTGATGCCAACGTCGAATCCGTGGCTAATCCGTCGCGGTGGCGCCAACGCCACTCATTCCACATCTTCCATCCTCCAAAACCAACCGCATTTTTTTGAATTAATTTCAACAATTACTCCCCTTTCCCCCAAGCAAGCACACATAATTTCAATCTGGCGCCAAAATGTCGACCTACCGGGTGTGCTTCTGCTTCCAACGGCGGTTCCGGCAGGCCGTGGCGGAGGCGCCGGACGACGTGAAGATGATCTTCTTCAAGTACACGGCGGCGAACGGGTTCATGAGCGTGGAGCAGCTGCGGCGGTTCATGGTGGAGGTCCAGAAGGAGGAGAATGCCACGCTGGAGGACGCGCAGGCGCTCATCGATGGGGTTAGCCTCCTCCATGAGCTCAAGCATCTCACATTGTTCCACAGGCGCGGCCTTAATCTCGAGGGATTTTTCAAGTACTTGTTTGGGGATGCTAATCCACCTATCGATCCCAAACTCGGGGTAATCACTTTTTCTACCTTTTCGCCTGCTTTTAATGTGGTGAAAACTTCTATTTGTAGTGATCGTGATTTCTTGTAGAGTTTCTTAAACTTTGGTAACAACATAATAAACATGCGATCTTTTGATATAAGTATGATAGCCAAAATGCCCAATTCTTTGTGTTTTCTTTTTTTCTTTTAGTCAAATTTTTTGTAGTAACCAATTTCGCCATAGCTTTCTTAATTTAGAGAAACTTTAGCCAATTCGTAGTGTAAATTCTAATACTCTATAGGATGAGCAGACATATACGTTAGTTGCGGAGCTGTATTGCCTGTGCAATAAACTTCCATATCTAGGTGAAATGCGAAGATGAAATTGACAAACTGACGAATACTTCACAGCTTCCTAAAAGTTGTCTATATGTGGTAGTCTGCTAAACCAACATAATTTTACTTTTTTTGGTATAAGGTTCTGTTGATGAAACTAGCTACAATTATAAAATATGCCCTTATAACTTGTTTGAATGTATATTTCACTTTGTTGGTTAGTTGGGTTTAGTCCAGCATATGCTGCTATAGTTTGAAAAGTAAAGTGTGTAGTTATGAATATGAACTTCAATTATCTGATTATCCAATATTACTTTGATATTCAGGTTCAACATGATATGAATGCTCCACTATCTCATTACTTAATATACACAGGCCACAATTCCTATCTAACAGGGAATCAACTAAGTAGCATTTGTAGTGATATACCAATCATCAATGCACTGCATAGAGGTGTAAGAGTCATCGAACTGGATATATGGCCTAATTCCGCAAAAGACAATGTTGAGGTTCTGCATGGGAGGTATGCTTTCATTGCAACTTCTTATATATAGAATATTGACAATTGAAAGTGTGATTGATGGCTACAGCATTATGCAGTTCAAGGCTGAATGAAGAAGTACTTGGTTTTTCCTTTTTAATCTTTAAGAGTTTGACCCTCTAACTGTGATCATAGTCATGTAAATGATGCACCTAATTCAAAATAATTCAATAGCATTGCGTAAGGGAAAGAAGCTCAGTCCTTTAGGCAAACAATGATTATGGAGGAAATCCCTGTCTTGCTGCTTGAAGTGATGAATATAAATTTGACATAGATTTTTCTTTCTTTGGATTTCTTGGTGCGTAGGACACTTACCACTCCAGTTAAACTCATCAGATGTTTGAGATCTATTAAGGAACATGCTTTTGTTGCGTCTGAGTATCCTGTTGTGATTACACTTGAAGACCACCTAACTCCTCGTCTTCAGGCTAAAACGGCTGAGGTTCGTTTTACGGTCTTTGTAAGGGTCCACTAGGCACTAAATTGCTTCATAATCGATTTCCTCATGACTGAATCTAGATGATAACTAAAACATTTGGAGACATGCTGTTTTCACCTGGTTTGGAATGTTTGAGTGAATTCCCCTCTCCCGAATCTCTAAAGAGAAGGATCATTATATCAACCAAGCCACCCAAAGAGTACTTACAAGCTAAGGATGCTAAGATACAAGAGACTACCTCAAAGAAGGGAAATGATGCAACTAAGCAGGAACCTTGGGGAAAAGAAATCCAAAGTTTCAGAACTACAACTAATGTAAATAAGGTTAGTCTATCTATATCATGGATAGTGTTGACCATATTCACATTATCTTATCTAGTTTTAAGTTGCACCACAATTTCTCTTCAAGGCTGGTTATTTAGATATAGAGTCCGACGAAGATGATGAAGAGGATTCCAAGTTGGATCAATACGAGGCACCTGAGTATAGGCGTCTAATCGCAATTCATGCTGGAAAGGGGAAAGGTGGAATGCAGGACTGGCTTAGAGTGGAGCCTAACAAAGTCAGACGCCTTAGCTTGAGTGAGCAGGAGTTGGAAAAGGCCGTTGCAACTTATGCCCAGGATATTGTGAGGTAAGTTCTATAATATCCTAGGTAAAGTCGTGAAGCATGACTAAGTTCCTTTCTATGTTTCAAGAAGCTAATTTATCAGAACATACTTACTAATTTGCATCTGTGACTTCTCAGAAGTTGTTTTTCTTGAAATAATAGACATGTTGGAAGATGCTGTAAGTTGTACTGGTCGAAGAAGGGAATTACTATGCATATGGAGTGTATCATTAGATTCATTACTGGAGTTGGAGTTGTTGTATAATGAACAGCAAACAGGGTTGCATTATTACCAAGATTTCTAATCCATGCATTTGGTTATAAAGCATCTTATGTAATCTCAAATAAAACTAGCATGAGATAGTGCTGTATCATTGCCAACTTGAGGAACTTGTGCTGCTATATTATTCACTGTAGGGCTCCTCCAAGATATTCATTGGGTTTGACTGCTTTATATATGTCACCTAGTGATTTTTGTCTCCGCACGAGAGCTGTTTTATGCAATACACAATCATAATCTTGATATTGTTTTGATTCAGATTTACACAGAGGAACTTACTGAGAGTGTACCCTAAAGGCATACGTTTTGACTCATCCAACTACAACCCCTTAATTGCATGGATGCATGGTGCTCAAATGGTTGCGTTGAATATGCAAGTGAGTACATTTCTTCTTTCATGAAGTTGAGAATATTGCAACTCCAACTCAAACTGCAACTTATGTTTGCTTGACTTCATGTCAGTGTACATATATGTAGCAAAGCATAAAAAATGAGCACAAATTTGTATTTGAATGTAAAGAATAGACAAATCTAAGGGTAAAAACCAGATATAAATGTTAGTTTTTTCATGATTTTATCATCTGAATTTCATTTGTATTTTCTATAGCTGTCACATTTTTCAGCCTGTTAATATTCTACGATTATATTTCTGTATTTCTACTTAGTCTTCTGTATTGGATTTGAGTTAGATTTTATAGTTTAATCCTTCATTGAAAAATTCATTGGAGCTAATAGTCACATTAATTTCTGCAATAGGGTTATGGAAGAGCACTTTGGTTGATGCATGGCATGTTCAGGGCTAATGGTGGCTGTGGATATGTTAAAAAACCAGATTATTTGTTGAAGGGTAGAGACGTGATCTACGATTCATTGCCCGTTAGAAAGACTTTAAAGGTCAGCTTAAAAAATCTGTATCTGTCTTGATCTTCTTCAAGGCGTCGTTTCTCACTGTAAAAGTTGTCCAAGATCTGCTTGACCTTTGTCTAAACTTTTCATCTCATTTACACATGCTCGCTGCTACAGGTGACTGTGTATATGGGTGAAGGATGGTTTTATGACTTCCACCATACATACTTCGATAGCTACTCTCCTCCTGATTTCTATGCAAGGGTACGTAGCTAAATAGCCATATTTTCATGGATCGTTGCCAATGTAAAATCAAGTTTGTACATACATTTTCATCAACACTACTGCCTATTCTCAGGTAGGAATTGCTGGAGTGCCAGCGGACGTTATGATGAAGAAAACGAGAACGGTTGATGATAACTGGATACCGAATTGGGATGAGGTGTTTCTGTTCCCACTGACAGTTCCTGAGCTGGCGCTTCTTCGTGTTGAAGTGCACGAGCATGATACGTCGGAGAAGGATGACTTCGCAGGACAGACATGCCTCCCTGTATCAGAACTGAGACAAGGCATCCGAGCCGTTCCCCTTTATACCCGGAAGGGGGAACGCTACAAGTCCGTCAGGCTGCTCATGCGATTTGAGTTTATCTGATCCGGTAATTTTGTCTCTCTTAAGTTATTCTAGATTGTGTCTGATGATAATATTTCAATGCATAAACATGCTAGTTTACTATAGAGATGTGTCTGAGGGCATCAATATTGTTAATGAAAACAACTTAAATCTTTTCCGTATTTTGATGTGTAAATATGTTGATTGCCCAAGTACAAAATGTTAGCCTTTTATTACAGCTACTAATGCTACGTTCCAAATTTACTGAACAGATTTGGCATGGCTCAAAACTCTATAGCTCCTATCAAACCATCCAAATTAGCATAGGATGATCCTCCTTTACTTACTGATTTTCTTGCCAATCTATCCATTCCCTTGCAGATTTCATCAACTCCTCTCTCCTCACTCCCATCACTTCCCTCACCGTCTTCTCCACCACTCTCCAATCACAGACATTTTTCATGTCCACCCCGACCCCCCACACCTCCCCCACGAGCCTACTATTTCACTTGTTGGCCAGCATAGAATGGCCAGCTAATCATTGGCACACATTCCTAGATGCTCTCTAGAATCGTATTCCATCCATAGTGCGTCAGAAACACTCTTGTTGCAGGGTGGGATAAGACCCCCTCTTATGGCGCCCAAATTACCACCTTCCGCCTCTGCACCCTCCCCTCCGTCATCTCAGTCAGAATCTTGCATATTCCGGCAGTCAATTGCCCGGCACAGCCAACAAAAAGAGCTTCTCACTATTAACCAGACCATGCCAGAACTCCATCATCTCCTGCCTACTTAGACTTGTAATGTGGCCAAAGCTCACAAACACCACAGACTGCAGCAGCTGATCATCCAGCCACCGGATGCACTCCATCTCCTCCTCACCGAGGCCATTGCAGCCGCCACGAAGAGGCCAGATGTGGCCGTGCAACGGCCCGATCACGTACAGAATGGGGATTTTAGCACGAATACGTGCCAGTGCCGGCTCTTCCAAATCATGGAAGGTGTTGAGGATCAAGCCGTGGGCGGTGGTAGCGCGGTGAGTCTCCAACAGGAAGCGTTGGAGCTGTTAATGAGCGATGTCCTCCACCCGGCAGAAGCTCGGTAAGTCGCAAAGGCGGAGCACTCTCTCCATCCCAGGAACTCCCACTAACCTCTTCATGTCACTGCTGCCTGCATATGATCTTGATCACTTCAGTTGAAATGGAACAGAAACAGAAAGCTCCAGAAGCTTGTGGAAGCATGTTCCTAACCTTTAAATGGGAGGTCTCCTGCTTGAATGAGTTTTGGAACACAGAATAATGTCTAGAAACAAGTAGCGCTGAAGGAGCGGAACAATATGGTTGGAAGGTCGAAATCCTTTGAAATGTCGCTGGCGAAGGACATGATGCCGTCGACTACGATGCATGTCAGCGGCGCTCTGGCACCACAGGCGAGGGCCCTTGATTTCAGGAGGTGAGTGAAGTGGGATTTGGTTCTGCCATCAAAGAGCTCCTTCTCTCTGTCGCCTGTTCTTGGATGGCTGAGGGGCAACCCAGAGATAGTCTCGAAGGAGAAGGCCGGATAGTGCACAAAGCGCAACGCCGTGAGGTGGAAACTGTGGTCTCTCTGTATGTGGTCGGGGATCAGAAAGCTGACGAGGATGCGGGAAATGGAGAAGATCTCGGCTAGGTTTAGCACGACGTTTACATGACTTTGTACAGGGAAGAGGAAGACTATTGCGTGAGATGGAGATGATCTTTCTTCCATATTGTGATTCTTTCTGTCTTCTTCTATATGCATGATATATATGTGTTTGTGAATGTGATCGGTGTTCTTGAAACTGAAAGACTGTTTGAAAAAATGCATATTTGAGGTGAAGAACATCTAATCTCTATAAATGTATATGTGTTAATCATGTCTTGTGTCCCAAATTTTTTAAAAAATTCCAGAAAATGACTCCAACAAATGTGATAAATCAGGTTTTCCTAAAATGGAATTAAGGGAAAATGCAAAATTGGAGACACAACATGATTAACCTTATATTCATTTAGGTTGGTCGAGTTGGTGGAATGTTTGTGGCTCACACTCTTGACAACATTCATCGAAAATCTCTCGTGTTCGTATTTTGCTATGTCATGCAGCTGATTGAATCTTGGTAGCAAAAGATTTAAAACCATCACAGAATTGTCTTTCCACCTTGTTGATAAAAGTATACGTGGTGAATCTTGAAACTGAAGGTTGGTACAATACTGTTGCTGTGATTCGTTTTCATCCTTTTATTTCTAATTGGTTGTAATTCTAGTTTTAAATTAGAATTAATTTGTTATATAAAATAGTTTCTTTTAGGGTGTAATTGAGTTGAGTTGCATTGAATATTGTCATCTTCAATCTTCATTCCTTTATAATAGATGTGTGTTTGAGCTTTATTTACCAAACACTTTTAGACTCATCTACTTATTCGAATTTATTTGAAACTTACACAGTTTCCTTACTTTTATAATTATATTTAAATACTTATCATTTGAAAAATAATTCTATTAACAAAAGACTTAACATATCTGTTAATTCATTATTTTCTTATAATAATAAATTATTTAAAGACTTAATATACTAATTTTTAATCATAATACAATAATACAAGTTCTTTACAAACTAATGCCATTATATATTAAATTAACTCATTCAACAAACCTATTCACGGCCTAACAAGCTAATATATATGCCAAGTTTTATCAAGTTCAACCATGACTCATTTAATAAACGAGTTCCACTAAATAATATGTAACGAGTTTTTACTAAAGTGAGATTCGAGCTGTTTACAAATAACTAAGGGTGAGCATTCGGTTTTCGGTTCGGTTTTTTGCCCAAACCGAACCGAACCGAACCGAAAAACCGAATTTTCATAAAATTATCCGAAAAACCGAAAAAAAACCGAAAATCCAAAAAATGTATGTATATACATACATATATATATATATGTGTGTGTGTGTGTATATATTTATGTAAAAATATAAATATAGGTATATATTAAATCTATATATATGCATATATAAATATATATACATATATTTAGTTATTATTATATTATTAATATATATAGATATAATATTAAATATAAATTCGTTTTTCGGTTTATAGTATATCCGAACCGAATCGAACCGAAAAACCGAAATTTGCGAAAAATCATATCCAAACCGAACCGAAATCCGAAAGAACCGAACCAAATTTTAAATTTCGGTTTAGTTCGTTTCGAATATTCAGATTTCGGGTATTTTGCTCACACCTACGAATAGCTCGTCCATTTAATACCCTAATTCTGTCTACAAATGAACGTATCTACTAAACTGTGGCTCAAGACATTTCCAATTAATGACAATATTGAAATCGACGCTAAGGTTCCCTATTTTTTAACGGATTATTCTTAAATTATAATTCGAATTTTGATCACTTGATGACATATAAGTCCAAATCTAAACATATTATAAATACTAGTACATTCATTTAGGCGGATATCATTTAAATTAAATTAAATAATGTAAAACCCAATAGCATATTTAATTTAATTTAGTTTAATTTCAGATTTTAAAATCCAATTAATATAATATATGGAACAAATCATTACTGCAATCCGGACAAACGACAAAGTATATGGAGACAATATATAAATAAATAAATAAATAAACTAAAATACTATAAAACTAAATAAACTGTAATTACTAGTAAAAAAGTTAAACATGAAAAATAGCAAAAATGATAAAATAAAAACTTATGACAAAAAAATTAATACATCCATAATTATACTTCCATTAAAATTTATTAGCACTATAACTTAAAAATACTTCCCCCCC
>JAYDZE010455233.1:0-16214 GCA_034509125.1 Monilaria moniliformis
ATATTGGAGACTAGCTAACCCTTAATACATACTTAATATAAAATAGACCTTTTTTAGACGAGTGAAAAAACTAAATTAAATAATCTAAACGTTATGATACTGGAACGTTAGTCGACTAATCTAGTAAATTTTAAAAATAATTTATTATACTACATCACATGCATATTGACGACTAGATCTTGTAAATGTATAAGAAATTATAAATAAATAAATGTACTCATATTGTGAATGAAATAAAATAATAAATAATCAAAGCCACACACATGCACGCGTGCGCGGCCTTCCACCAATTTCGGGAAAGCCATTATCCAGCAAATAATGTTGTCTTATCTAAGGGGATATATAATTATTGACCATAATCACAAACATGATAATGTTCGTATCTACAAAAAATCATTTTCCTTATTAGAATATTATCCTTGTTAGTGTTACTAATTGGAGTAATAATTGTCATCGGTCCTCGGGATTACGAAGCACAATCGAGTTTAATTAATCAAGCAACCCACTAGTAAAATTTTAACAAATTTGATAGATTCGGATACACTCTCTCACTCTCCAAATAAGTGTAATGTGTCGTTAAATATCATACATATATAGTAAAAAATGTGGACGGATTTACTATTTTCATCCTTAATGACTGCATGAAAATTCAAATAAATACAGAATTCACATTGGTGATTTCAGAAACAAAATATATATTATGTTAATTGAGATTCAATTAATATCTAAGACTTGTTGAGAGAAATGTACTTTGTTATACAAACCGGGTTAAGAGATAAAATAGACCCAATTTGAAGTTATTTGTGAGTGATTTGATTATAATTAATTATAGGCTCAACTATTGCTACTAGAGGTGTAGCCGCAATGATGAAGGGTTCCATGATTGCATTGAAATGTTGGACCCTTGATTTGCCCCACAAAAATGCATTTTGTCTCATAAAGAAGAATGAGTTAAATGATATCCCACCATCTATAAAAAGAAGCCCTCATTTTGGACCAAAATTGTGCCTATTCAAAAACATTATATTTCATGCTACCCTGAAAAGAGAAATTGTATCGTAGTGTTGCATTAATTTATTCCTAAGGCATATGGAAACTAAAGAAATACATAGTATTGTCAAAAAATTCTAAGCATAGATAGTGACTTCACTATTTAGGTGATTGGTTGTCGTTGCTCGCTAGATGAATCGAATCGAGTCCGGAATTTTAAAATAGTCCGATTGTGCAAGTTCAAGAATATGTAAGGTGATTTAGAATAACACATATCTCCTCAAAAAACTTGACCTAATAGAATTAAATAAATGTAGAATGACATGTAAGAAACATGGAGTGCAGCATCAACAAGACTATCGATATAGGTGATACTTATTTGATTATGAAGTTGAAACTCTCAAACCTGCAACAATATGCGTAGATATTTGGCCAAACATCCCAATCTTTGACATGCAAGGATTTTCTAAACACAAAAATTATTTTTGGTTTGAGTTTTCAGCCTTTCAAGAATAGTTGTGCATGCAGAAACCCTAATAATCTTGATTAGATAATCCAGCAAAGGTAGATTTATGGAATGATTCAATAGCTTTTATTATCTCCAAAAACATGCATGATTATTATCCAGATTGAGTGAAGGAATCCCAAGAAAGAATGTAGGTTTTGGCATGTTACTAAAGCCAGACAAAACCTATGCAGCAGCCAGAATTTTTAGGTATAATACTAATTCCTGGGGATTGACATATATTCGCACAAACCCTATATATTCTGATCATAGTGAATGATTTTAGATCTTCTACAGGTGTGTGTTTGGAGAGAGAGAGAGAGAGAGACGTGATTTTCAAAGGTATATGATAAAAAGCAATGGTCATCTTCTGCTTTTCTCCCTCACTTTTCCTTTGGATAATGTATTGAAGAGATAAAGCATGTGTGGGAAAGAAAGAATAAATCAAAAAAAGAGCCTATACTAATAAAAAAAGACTAAATTTTTTATTTCCCCTTTAGGTCATGCCTCTTTAAATAATCAAAACTAGTATTTGATATATATTTTTGATGAATTATTGAAATTATGAAATTCTGAATAAAATGTAGTTTCGCGTGCGAAAACATCAATCTGCTCCAACTCAAGCTGGACAATAGCATTGCTCGGCTCGACTCGACTCGAGTAGATATATACCTTAGCAATGGACCCAAGAATAGCTTTACAGGTTGGGAATTCCAATATGCATATTTCATAGAGACTGAAATAGACCAACTTTTCAAGCCCACACTTTGACCCCAATTTCTTGAAATATGTACACAAAGTCTTTGAATATATATTAAATGCAATGCCAAAATGTGATAAAGTTTACTCGTAAAAGCTAATGATTCCTAGGTTTATATCAGCTATCAGAAATCTCAGTATTTTGGAATGGAAATCAAATCCATCAAGTGAAAAAAATAAAAGAAAAAAAAAGTTGGAGAAAATTATACGATTTCATGAAAGGTAATAAATTTGGAGGTGAATTTGAAGTTAATATTAAGAAGTCTTACAAACTGAATGTCTCCTAATTAATTGTTCACATACGAAGAATTGGAGGATTTGGCCATGAATCGAACCATATCAACACAGGGTAGATCGAAATATCCGATGTATATAAGTAGTAGAAAATATAAATGAATCTTGAATATTGCATGTGACAAGAATTACCTTCTGTGGTGGTGGTGGCGCAATAAACAATCACCAAGGCCCAAAATAAATATAATTCGGCTCTACCTAACCCAGCCCAATATAGACTTTTTAATGAAAAGCAAACTGCATCAGTGGCCCAGCAGGATTAGTCAAATTTTTACTCGTTTGATAAAAGGGAATTTTTTTTTGGCAAATTGGTAAATATTTCAATAATGTTACCAGATCTAAGTCCTGACATTGAAAAATCCACATGCCATAATGGATTGGATGTAGCATCGTTCCTATGGCACTGTATTGTTTTTCCGCGCATCATTAAAGAAATATTGAAATATTGTGTACTAATTTGCTTAAAGTTAAATAAAAAAAAATATTAAATTATTAAAGAAAAAATGATCAAATGTTGTGGTGAAACATGGTGTTTTCACTTGAAATTTTAATTAAATAGCAAACTATGAAAATTGGCTAAAGATAAAATGACCAAATGTTGTGGTTAGGGTTGGCAAATCATGTGGGTTGGGTCGTTACCAGGTCGATCTGATAACGACCCAATCCAATAAGGTCAAATCCGAACACGACCTGCTAAAAAATTCTCCAACTCTAACACGAATCCAATCTGCTACATTTAACGACACGACAACAACACGATAACAAAACGATAACGACACAAAGCCGACACGACAGTACAACCACACGACTAAACCCTAAATAAAGTAATAAAAAATTTAAAACATAACTGTAAGTAAAGTAATAAAAATTAAAAAGAAATAAAAATAATTAAAATAATAATATTAATTATTAATGGGTTATCCGAATTCGACCTGAACATAATCCGAATTCGACCCGAAATTATCGTGTCCTTATTGAATCGATTCAATAAGGACAGGAATCCAATAAAATTTAACACTAATCCATTAATTTTGTACATGTTAATATATTGGTAACATATGCACTCACGCACTGACTCACCTATAAATCCCATGAGTCAATTAAGATTGCAAAACTTCTATTTAACCATAAAAAAAAGGGAGTTTGCATAATCCCATCCACCCCTTCTCCAATTAACAACATTAAATGTTTGTTTGATTTGTCCGTTATATCTCTTGTCGAAATGATATTTTTTTTTAAGTTACAGCTGATATATTTATATTTATATTTATATAATGTGAATCAAACTTCTGCTTTATTAGTTAGAGAAAAAATATTTTATCTTAATTTTCAATAATTGAGTAAAGTTGTGATAAATTTAGTAAAACTAATTATTAATTTGTATAAATACATGTCATGCATGTCCTATAAAAAATGGACAATCAAATAAAATCTAGTAAACGTTAAGGCGGGAATGCATTTTTCTAAATAAAGTTACTATAATTATACTATATGGCTTTTAAAAAGGAACTTTTTTTTTTTCGAAAGAAAAGTTTTTCTTTTTCTGATAAGAATAACTAACACTAACCAAATTACCTACCTAAAATTCCAAATATATTCTGATCAGCGAGCTCCATTTTCCGCGTTCTCTCTTCCCCCCTCCCAGGCTTCACACCTCTTATGGCATGCGTTACGACCTACGCCACCCCAATTACAGCTAAATTCATTCAATTTCACGTACAGCTCATGCTAGTAGTCAACTCTCCATTTGGGCGAAATCAACTGCGCACAAAATCTCATTCAATTTTGATGCTGCTACTCCAGAAAAGACTAGGTTAGCTTTCATTTACTGAATTATGCGGATTACAGAGCGGCACCCGGTTTGCGGACAATGGTAGGAAGAAGGGAATAGAGCGAGAGCGGGGCCGAGGACAGACGGCGGAGCCATGGCGGCCGAGAGGTTCAAGGTGGTGGCGCTGGTGGCGGCTGTCATGTGCTTGTGCAGTGCAGATAGAGTCGTCATGTCGGTCGTTGTAGTCCCCCTTGCCGCCAAAAATGGCTGGAGCAGTTCCTTCTTGGGCATTGTCCAGGTACACACACACTTATATATATATATATTTCAATTTTAGTGGAATATATTTGATTCATTTCTTGTTTGGGTAATTTATTGTAAAATGGTGGGAAAATACGAACTGTAACTTTGCTAAATAATCTCTATATATCTTATATATTTTGGATTTGAGGGATGAATTGGATGATTCCATAGCTCAATTCTTGATATGTTGTAATGTAATATTCTCACTCTTTATTTGTTTTATATACAAAACTAAAGTGGTGTTAAAGATTTTATTAGGCATGAGATCAGAGCTAATCTGTACATTCTCCATAAAAAGTGGTGCATCATTCTCTATTTTATTGTATTGGGTTTACCATTGCAATTTTGTAATGCAATATGAGATTGCTTTTTGGAATGCTAAAAACATTAGTCAGATGATCTGGCGTTCCATGTTTATTTTTAGGAAAATGGAAGTTAAAAATAGATGTTTTAGCGCAAAGATTGTATATGTCTCACTCTTGACTATATTGCTGTTGAAAATTGGCTTAAGATAATCCTACAAATTGTTACGAACACAATGTTTATATGCAGATATTCATGTGGGAAATTTTAGTAGATTGCTAATCATATGATGCTGTTTCTTCATAGTCATCCTTTCTATGGGGATATATGTGTTCCTCAGTTATAGGAGGAGCTTTGGTTGATAAACATGGAGGACGAAAAGTTCTAGCAATCAGTACAGCATTGTGGTCTCTCGCTACTCTCCTTACTCCATGGGCGGCAATTCACTCCACGACTGGTCTCTTGGCTGTTCGTGTCTTCTTTGGACTCGCTGAAGGTGTAGCTCTACCCTCGATGAATAATCTTCTCTCGAGTTAATAGCTTCCCCTGTTAGCTGAGAAACGTTTTAAGTAAGCAGATATCAGTGAATCATGTGTTCTTGATTGTATGCTTCTCAGATGGTTTCCGACTAATGAAAGAGCCACTGCAGTTGGAATATCAATGGGAGGTTTCCAGCTAGGGAACGTCCTTGGATTGGTGGTAACACCTCTGGCCATATCGTCTGCAGGGATCTCCAGCCCTTTCATTCTCTTCACATTTCTCGGATTTCTCTGGTTGGTTACGTGGGCGTATAGGGTCCCGAACGATCCACAAGAGAGCACTTGTATCAGTAAATCTGAGTTGAAGTTGATTCAAGCCGGGAAACCGGATTCTTGTCAGATCAAGGGCAAGCTTCCACCTCTATCCCTTCTTTTCTCAAAAATGCCAACATGGGCAATAATCTTTTGCTAATATCACCAATAATTGGGTTAGATTTCTCTTCATATTCAGTTGTTTTTTCACATTCTTGCTTTGTATACGAAGGTTGAAGTCTCTGGTATTTTAAAGCCTTCCTATTAGAGTGAAAAAACATCTGACTTCGTGCTCTTCGATGCAGGGCTACTTCATTCTTTTGTCGTGGATGCCAGTATATTTCAATACTGTGTGTATCATCATGTTATATACTTCTCTTTTCTGATCCTTCTCAGCCTCTTTCATCAATGAGAGTGAGAGAGAGAGATGGCCAATCCATCATTATGGTGTTTGCTAATATATGTGTTTACTGGTGATGTGTTAGGTTTTTGGCGTCAAATTGAAGGAGGCAGCTTGGTTTAGCGCAGTTCCGTGGGGAACAATGGCAGTCTCGGGCTACATTGCTGGCGCGATGTCTGATTATTTAATCAAATCCGGTTACTCAATAACATCCATCAGGAAAATCGCTCAGGTAAAACTCCAATCTTGAATGATTCTAGTACAGTTTTTCATTATTTATGTACAAAATTTCGACTTTTTCCACTTGTATCAATGAACTGAGGCTGTCATTTGCTTTTAGTGGTGTTTATGTTGTGACATCAACAAAAAGGAATTTGCACACTAATTCTCTCACAGATGACTTGTGCAGTGTAGACACAAAAACAGTAAGTAGAAAAAGAAAGGCTGAGGTATAAATAGAAGTGGATGTTTTGTAGCTTGGGAAATTAGGAACTAAAAACATGATATGGGATCTTGAGAGTATTTCTTCAGTGTCTTTGCCCTGTGAAACATCTAACGCTGCTTGTTCTTACCAGTCGATTGGTTTCATTGGGCCCGGGGATCTTTCCAAGCATTCTTAACTCTAACTGCATGTCTCTATTTTACTGCGACTATCATTTGGAATCTCTATGCTACTGGAGAAAGAGTCTTTTAGGATTCTTGTTTCTACAAACATTATATGTATTATATGACCTATTGTTCGTGTCTCTCTCTCTCAAGAAAGGGGCTTTGTCTTCTGTTACAGTAGAAGCACAAGTGGACTATTTAAGAGTCGAAGTCGATGCAAAGCCTGCCTTGAAATTTTATAATAAAGGATAATAGTCTCTATTGTGCGCTATGAATGGATCGAAATATTCAATCCGATAAATTGATGAAACACTTCTTCTGTTTGGTGATAAAAGTAATTACAAATCTGAAAATTTTCCGAGTCTGTGGATTTACCATTTGTGGAATAATAGAAATTAAGTTAGCCATAGCTGCAACTTTTTCACTTTTTGGTTGATTTGTGTAAGCTTTATTCACCAACTATACAAATTCGTGCTTATCAATGATCATTGACCAAGACAGGGACAAGTGGACTTGTAACAGTAGTTTGATCTATGTTGGGAACTAAAGAAAAGAGGAGTGGCCAATCTGCGATTTCTTCAAACTCTATCCCTTCACACACACATGCCAAACCCCAAAATAAAACTTAAAGCATTTAATTCAATATTTATTATCTTTTATTCCTTCTTAATTGAGCCACCATCTGATCTTTTGTCACCACCTTTTCTGCTGGTAAATTTCAAGTCAAATCAGAGAGATTCTTGCTGGGCTTCAGTTTCTTCGTAGTTCTATTTAGGCTCTGATCCGTTCTTGCAGAAACAGAGATCTTGATTCTGTGAGCTGTCCAATATCTTGTAATCCTTGCTTCTATGCTGAAAACCTGAGTTTTCAAAACTCGAGAATTCGATTTCGTGTTTTCTGGTATCGGATTATTCTTGAAAATTGTCGTCTTTTTTCAATCAAGAACCGTTTTTTATTGAGATTTTATTTCTTGAAAAACTTGAACTTCTGGTGAATTTGCTTTTCTTCCATTACGAAATCCAAATTTTACTGAAGAATCTGATCTGGGCTCAGCTTATATCTGCTTTAATATTATCTTCCTTCAAGAATCCAAATTTCACTGAAAATTCTGATCTGGGCTCTCATCATATCGAAAGTGAAATAATCTTTTCCGCATCAAAATCCATTCTTTTTCCCCTTTTGTTGGAAATCTGATCTGGGGTCACTTAATCTCTCTCTCTCTCTATCTCGAAATCCCATCTGGGCCAACCTCAAATATCTCGAAAGACATGAATTTCAGGAGCATGGAAGAATTCTGGCCATTTTACATGAACCAGCATACAAAACCAGCAACAAGGCGCTGGCATTTTGCAGGCACAATCTGCAGCATTGTGTGCTTGATATACTCATTGCTCTTCAATCTGTGGTTCTTGAGTTGTGTGCCCTTGTTGAGGAATGGGTTGAGTTGTTACAGCCATTTCTTTGTTGAAGGGAATCTTCCCACGTCATTTAGGCACCCATTTTGGTCTCTGCTTTGTGATTTCAAGATGTTTGGGCTGATGCTCACTGGCCAGATGGATAGAGAGATGAAGAGGCTTGGTAAAAGGCCTGTCTTGCAAGCATATTGATCTTACGTTTTTGTGATATTTTTTTAGGTTCTTTTTTTTTTGTGGGAAGTGGAAACATTAGTGTTGGAAATATGCAACTTTGATTTGTTTCTTAAAATGCATTCGTTTTGTGTATGGACCTCTGAGGTTGAATTTTAGGTCATATCTTCGTGTTATTTCCCACATCGGGTAAATTTGATGCTATTGTTAAGATAATGTTATCGTTTTCGATTTATAGACTAAGAGTAGGTAAATCATGTGTACCGAACGATGAGATGTTTGGATATGAACGGTATAGAGAAATACGAAAATTATCTTAACAAGAGCCACACTCGTGTGCCAATGCCGCACCATGCGGCCATTCTAGTTTGAATACTAAACTCCAATTTTGAATTAATAAAACATAATTAACCATAATTAAAATGGGGACTACGTCTCCATGAGTAGTATTGATTTAAGCTTCATTGAGATAAATTGAATGCTCCAAGAACTTTTGAGTAATGCTAGTTGTGAAAATGAAGCAATTGGTTGTTGAGTTTAGAATACAATGTCTTCTCTCAAGCAAGTAGTCAATGTCTTCTCTCAAGCAAGTAGTCTTATGAGTTTGATCATTTATCCAGACAGCAGGGGAGAGGGAGCACAGTCCAAACAATTGACTTCAATAACCCTCAATTAATTCTAAATCTTGACATTGGATGTATGTTTAAACCTCATCTCCAAACCCATTCAAGAATCAGAATGGACAAGTTTACTATAAATTGAAAAAAAGAAGAAACAAGACATTATTGAAACGCTGTAGAAATTAGACTTGTTGCAACAAATCCCAAAAGGATGGAATTTATATTGTATAATCTCTATGAAAATTAATAATGAAATATATTTTGCTATGTTCTATCAAATCAAACTAAAAGATTCCTTGCAATCCATCTCTAATTCATTTGGCCATTAAACAAAATAGAACTTATTGAAATCTGTCACAGCAAATTGCGTTAGTCCTGTCAGCACAAGTATAGATTCTCATATACTTTCACACAAACAAGCTGACAATAGATGAGCCAAGTTCAACTACAGTCTATATTCACAATAACAGATTGATTTAAAATTAATTTTTTATCCTAAAATCTACACTTCTTTTGAACAAATTTACCAACTACTATTTATGGCAACTGCAAGCTGATATCAATAATATACAAAGGACCATCATCCTAACTATTCCTATCACCTAAAAAGACTATGCCAAGAGAATAAAAGAAAACGGTGATGATTCCTCAGGAATCACTTTCAACGTAACGACAAGATGGCGCACCCACAGACCGGTTTACATCCAACAATCCTCGTTTGCTGATTCTTCCCGATGTTCCATCTTGTATTAGGCACTGCTGAAAAGTAGCTTTTTCCCGAAGTTGCACTTCATTTTTCGAACAACTTCTTGTTCACCTACGACGTGATGCATTGTGCACTTTGCTTTCACTCTGTATCCTATCAGAGTACATCGGAAGGCGGATGATCTCATTGATCTCGTTCAACAATACATCTTCGGTGATGTTGTCCTTGATACTCCTCATGACCTGTTTTTAGTTTTAGAATATGATTTGGCATGGGAGCAGTTTTTAAGTAAACAATGTACCAAACTAGAATGAGATACGGAATGTACCTTCCTGTATGTGTTGAATTCATTCGGGGTCCCTTTGTCCACCCTGACCCTCATACAAACCCACGCGTCTTCCTCGGAGTTCCACGAACACTCAATAATTTTACCATTATATGTTGATGCATCAGGCCCATCATCTGGCAGAATGGAGAGTAAGAAAAAACCAACCAAGGTAAGCCTTCTTTAGGGTTAAGAATGGAAAATGTACATGAGAAGCAAGATCCTCTGATCCACCAATATTTAGCAAAAGCAGAATCAAATAGACATGCTACAGATTAAGTTGCTAGCTGCAAAGGATCATGCTATGTGCCTCCAACATCTTTGACGAAGATATAAACAAAACTAATATTTACAAAGGGAGTAATTTGTAAGCTTCCATCTGATGAATGGAAAGTATCATATGGATAAATAATTTGATAGCTGAGGGACTCATTGAAGGCAAAATGTCTGTATGTACTAGATTCCTTGGGAGAAAAAAGTGATTTGCATAATGGGAACGAAAAAGGATACAGAAGAAATACGGCAAATAATAAATATCAGATATTGCATCTTATAAGATTGCCCAACATGCTCTACAAATTTAAATAAGCCAATCCCTGTTATAAGAAATGACTCTCGAGTCAAACAACAGTTTTATTTGAACTTCCAGGCAGTGATTCCAAACTCAAAGCAACTCAGACAAGGATACATCAACACTCAGTAACAAGAACAAAAAATACAAACTTCTATTGTTCCACAGAATGTCTCATTCGACTTTTGCTAAGAAGTAGCAAAAATCAGCTTGACATCATTTCTTTCGAGATCAAACTAGCTGTTTTGTCCAACTGAGAAAGAAAAGGAAGAATGCATCCGAATTCTGGCTTCTAAAAATAAACTCCCTTTTGAGAAAATACAATCTTCATATATAATTGATTGATCAAAGTTGCCTTTATTAAACTACTGACCGGGAAAGACAACCCTATTATCCATCAATTTCTTCTTCCCACGCTCATGGAGATAGAGTAGCTGGCGACTTTCAACCATCTGTAAGCATTGCAGAAGATAATAAATCAATTTTAGACATGGCTGTAAGAAAAGACACTAGGTGCCAATTAATTCTTCACAGAAAAATTAAAGAAAGAGAAACCTCAAAGAGAAAGTCCACTGAATTCATTTCGGGATACTTCCACTTTAAGAGACCCTCATGTGTCCGCGGAACATAAGGATCATCCCAGCCCTGCCATGAAAAGGAAAGCAGATAACAATTATTATAATATGATGAGCATATTTCACATCACAATTTAAAAGAACATTGCGTAATATTTTAGGTGCAAAGCACCAACATGAATTTATGATATGCTACTCAACCAAAGAGTAGCTGGTAATGTATACCAAGACTAAACTCCAAATATTCATCAACGACATGATACTCAGTCGGTCATCCTTCACATGAGGAATTTTCAATTTTTCCTAAGTTCTAGCAACGCTAATAAGTAAGCATCATTAAACAATATAAAAATCAAAACAAGTTCAAGTCCAAGAACTTTAGCCAAGTGAAGGAATAATCAAGACTATCATTACATATAAAAAAGGACATCAAAAGTTAGACAGGTTCCAGTTCCTCTAAGCACCTGGAAAATAAGACCATCTGCATCATGGGAAAGATTCGGAATAAACCCCTTCAACAGCTTTGTCACAGTAGAAAGAAGCCAAAAATCTTTCCTCCTTACCTGTCAGATTAGGTAATATCATAAATTACATAGATACACAAGTAGACAGACAAAAAAAAATAGGAATTCACGTACATCAAGTGCATACAGAGTTAGTGCGGGGTAGGGAGGGAGGATAACATATAAAAGTAAGATGATTACAAACCCTGAAAGGCTCCAATTCATATCTATAGTAGGGGTTTTGGCTCTGATATATGTGTTGTCTCTCAAAATTCCGAGGCTCAATGATTTCCTTTTCGACCATTTTCCAACGTTCATAAAATGGTCGCTGCAGGGAAGCAGATCAGTTTAGAGAGTAGTATACTCATCTAAAACAAGCATAATGAAAAAAGAAAATAATGAAAAGCTATTAGTAGTGGAAAAGAATAATCCAGAGACTAACTTCCAATACTGAACATGAATGGATATACAGTTAAATGACAAACAAATTGCTTGGACCAGCAATACGGTAAAACAACAGTTGCTGTCAGTAGTGATATATAGTATATTACTTAAACAAATAGATTTGACCTGCAACACAGAAAAACAATAGTCACTTGCCAATAGTGATATACAGTTAAATGACAGGAACAAAGGCTTGTACCAACAATATGGCAAGACAGTAGTCATTTTCCAATAGTTTAAGATACATCCATTGATTGGAAGTGTCAGAAATAAACCTATTAACCCTTGAGAGGCATTTTTCATTATAGCAGAAACAAAATGCCATGTCACAAAAGTTAACAAATTATAATCAATAGTTCATTATATCTCCTTTCTCCTTGAAAAAACCAAGATAAAAGTTTCAATAAGAAAGAGTGCATGCTGATACACTTCAAACATGTTCCATGTTCAAGTTGTTTGATTGCAAAAGATCAATATTAAAAAAGTATCAATTCCACATTCACTAGCAGCACCACTTAATTGTCAGACTCAATCAAGGTACTAAGGAAAAAAAAAAAGGAGGGCCATATTAAAGAAACGTTTTCTTCCAATACTGGAAGAGAAGGGAAATGAAAACTAGATAGTGGTAGCAAGTTCTCCTAGCCACAAATACAGAAAAGGAAAAACCTAAGTAACTATAAAGCAAACGTGTCACCACAACTGTGTGCGGTGAGTCCATACCTCATCTTGATCGGAACTAAGCCATCAGCATATTTATGGTCATCTTCCTATTTAAAATAAAGAAATAATTCCTGTGAAAAAACTGAAGACACCTTAAACACATTGATGATATAGTTTTCATCAATTGAATAAAACCTTATTTTGATGATTTTATTGATGGAGGAAATATCTCCATATCCGAGGGTTTTTTTTGGAGGGGGTTCCCCATATCTGATGTTAATGTTTCACTCATCATGTCATTACTGTTACAATTACAGATTAAATGCTGACCAGTAAATACAGAAGATAAAAATGCCAACTGCCCACTGCCAATATTGTATTAAATACATAAATCAAGAAAAACAGAATTTGGGAGCTGACAAGATAGTAGTCATCAAGGAATGTAGAACAGAAGTAGGTTTCCCAAAGATTACCTCTACAAGGGAAACCTGATTAATGGCCATCATATCATAGACAAGGTATCTTCTTTCTTGCTTCTGTGTATCAGGCATCGTATCGATTACCATCTCCCCATCAAGTAAAGTAAAATGATGATACATTTTCTCGGCCCCTCCCTTCTGAAGAAATAAAAGTACACAAATAAAAATCATTAAAGAACAATTACACCTGCATAATCAAAAGCCACAGATATTCACAATTTCAAAACAGATGAAGTAGATTCACATACTTCATTACTATGCCTGCAAGGGAATCGCATTTGGACTCTGCGAAAGCTGAAATGCCTATCTATCAAATAACAGCCATCCATAGTTATAAGCATCATGTATCTCGTACCATCAGCTTTCCATGTTGCATAATAGTAACGTTGTCTTAATAGTTGTAAGTTTTCCCTGGATTGATAGATGAAGAATTAGGTCAGTAGCTCACAGAATAATGAGTCAATGACAACACCAATTTACAACAAAAGACAGGTGACAATCTACAAGTTAACTAGAAAACAGAATCAAGGCTAATTCAAGTAACTGTTCACTTCTTCAATCAAGTACTGATAGCAGTTTTATGCTACATGGATGTTGAAACTATTGTGTATCTATGTTAGTGAGCATAAAAAGTAGGTTCCACTTAGTTGTTTCCTCAACTACATAGGCCAAAGCACATTTGAGATTATCAGTAGTAAATATTTTTAGTGGTTCAATCCAAGTGAAACCTCCCATTTTATAGGTTTACTAGAAGTGTTTCCGAAACAAATATTGAATGTGTGGGGCAAAGGAATTGGCTCTTATTGACTTTGCAAAGCTCCTAGGAATTTCGAACTAAATGGCTAGAACTGTAGTAATAGTTGAATGTAAGATGTCACAGTAGCATCAATCTAAAAGAGGTAATCAAGATTGGGAATGAGAATATACTGATGAACTTATTTCACTACTAAAGAATGGATTGATAAATAAAGGCAAAAAGGTGACTGTGGTGTGATATTTGCCTCCAAAGCCAAACAGTTTAATATAGCAGCCTACTGCACACAGACAACCGCGCTTAGATTATCTACAGGACGACTAAGACCTGTTGAGAGAAACTGGATGTGAGCCAGGAAAGTGCTGGGGTCCTCTAACCTGCAGATGAACAAAAACACTTTCTATCAGCAACATTTTAGCATATACAAAAAATAAAAACATGATACTCCAGGACAACATACCCCTCCAGGCAACTTCATAGTCTGGTAGACAAACTGCCGCATCACTACTTCTTGGTCACTAGGAATTTTATCTCCCAGAAGGTCATCATTTGTCAGTGTTGCCCGTGTCTCATTAGCCTCCTATATGTTACATGCTCAAGGTTAGATGGGCAAGACATTGATGAGTAAAACACAGAAATTAGAGGCACTAAACCTGAGGTTTTCAAAGTGACAGATGTACCATTGATGATTTCATACAACATTTGAGTTTAGATTTGTAAACGAAAATATATTTACATATATATACACAAATACATATACACGGGAACACATGCACATACATCTGGAGGAGCTGTAGGATCTCCATCATCGTCGTCATCATCATCTGGCACTGCGTCACCATTCAGATCCAGTTCAGAAGATCTTTTCCACTCTGGGGTTGAAGGGCAAACAACCATCTCTGGTTTCTTCTCATGATAAAAACTATACAAGGCATCAATGTAGTCTGCTTTGTAAATCCCCGGTGGACGTGCTTCAGAAAATGTCTTGATTGCCTGCCAAAAGTGCAACAAAGTTGACACAGTAGTTGCAATACACATAACCAGCTTCAAGATTCGGAACAAATCAACTATCTGACCTGAGTGACGGACATAGGCGTTGTACGCATGAGATAATGGGCAATCATATATCCTGTACGATTATGCCCATGTGTGCAGTGAACAAGAATATGCTTTTTCGGTTGCCTTTGCCGAGCCAGAAATTGTTGGACCTAATAAAAACATGCACGCAACTTAAAACTTATATATCTTTAGAATATAAAGCTAAGAAAATTCTCAAGAAAAAGAGAAATTCATAATAGAAAACCATAGATACTTCAGTCTACACATGGTATGTGCATAACTAAAAACGAAAGGTATATGAAACAGATAGCAAAGCAAGTTTTTAGTTAATTGTAGAGAGAGTTTAACATGCACCTTCCCTCAAATTAGATCACCTCACTGAAGTCACTTATCATGTTGACAAGTAAGGTAATTCCCATCAAGGTGACGACTCTGAACTATGTTATGGTTGAACCAATTAGTACTTACGAGCATCTACGTATAGAAAAACTAGAATCCAGGAACTCATGGTCAGATGACTAGACTAGTAAACATGTTCTGTGACCCTGATGAACTACTTCAACTTAGCACTTCCAATTTGTAATGTGGCTCTAAGTAAACAAAAAAGATTAATAGTTTCCAAAGCATGTAAAAGCCCAAGGCTATGAACTAGAGAAATTACTAGGTACAAAGTTCTCTATTTTGAGAGGTCACAAACTTATTCTTTGTGGTAAAAGATATATCAGTTCACCGGGATCGTACAATCTGTCTTATAACCTAAACTGAAGACTCTCTGCACCCCTACATAAATGAACAATGCAGATATACAAGATCCATCTTTATCATAATGTGTTCTTTTACTATCTCAAACCGATTGGCTATAATGAGGAAAAGAGGGCTTTACACAGTATAAAAGGTTGAAGGACAACTTCTTGATGCCAAATAGCCACGATACTAGTTAAACCAGTTTGATGCTCTAAGCCTCTTAAGTTAAAGGCCATGTCTTGTATCAATAAGGATACCTTGATGTCACAAAAACAACCCTTATGCAGTAAACTTAAGCACTATCACCTGACACTCGTTGCAAAGAAATGAGATTAGGACATTAAAATTTAAGCAGATTCTGCATCATTATGAGTCCAACAAGATAAAAGGTACCTCATAAACAAACTTATTTACAGCCTCATTCTCAGGCACTGAATCACGCCCCTTGCATGGAATCTAAAGAGAA
>JAYDZE010455344.1:0-52569 GCA_034509125.1 Monilaria moniliformis
AGAAATTGGGGTAGAGAAGAGAGAAATTGGAGGTTGAGAAGTGAGAAATCTTGTTAACACAAGAGGAGTGAGTAGAAGTGATGGATGATGGGGGTATTTATAGATGAAAATTAGTGGGAAAATTTGAAATTTGAAATTAAAAAAAAAAATCAAAATCGGCCGTTTTCTACGCCAAAACCGCCGGTTTTGGCAGAAAACCGGCGGTTTGCCCACGATTTCTGCCAAAACCGCCGGTTTTGGCACAGAAACCGACATATGTCAGCAGACTCAGCACCCTAGCCCTGCACCCTACCCTACCCTCTACGGAAACCGCGGAACCGAATGTGGAACCTGAACCGAACCTTAACATACGGTTTCACGGTTCCGGTTTAACTGCCGGCGGCCGGTTCCGGTTCCTGTTCCGGTTCCAACCGCCGGTTTCGGTTTTTTTGGGCATCCCTAGATAGGCTCAACTTAATTTTTAATTCTTCAGTTCACTTTTGTGAGCTTTATATTCTAATCATGGGAGCTTTAAATTAGTGATTATTTTAGCCTTCAACAGTTCCGATAGTGTATATGGAATTAATATTGAGAGTGAAGTTTCTAGCTAATGCTTAACGATTTACCTTGCTATGAGAAACTCTTAAAGCTTAGCATAATATACATTGAAATTATGGAGTACATAGTTTTGCGATTTTTACTTACACTTTTTTCAGGCTTCCAAAGATTCATACACAGGCCTTTATCATCATATGTTATATTGATCCTTCTCTCTTATCAAGAAGTGAAATTTCCAAATAAAAACAAAACTTTAATTAAAAATCATGAAAATATATATTATATTTACATTTTTTGTGTGATTCTTGAATTATCGTGACGAAGAACAGTTTGCCACAATTCCATCTTGTCAGTCTCACCAGTGGCGATGCCACATAGGGTCATGGGGGCCTATGGGCTTCCCACCGATTCAAAAAAAAAAACTTAAAGGTATTTTAATAATTTTATATTATTTATAAATTAAAAATATTTAATATTAAAAATATTGTTAATTTAACTTCACATCTCTTATTTCTGCGTTATCCATTCACTGCTGCTATTTGCATTTGTTGCTGCTATTATAAATTTATATTGTGAGGTGGCGTGTAATGTTGGATTTTTATTATGGTCATTTGATTCTTTTTGGCATTAGGTTAGTTCTTCTTTAATTTTTTTATGCATGTTGTTTTTAGTTTTTTAGGCTTTTATTTGATTTTTTAAACCTAAATGTGATTGCTTATGGAGTGGATAAATGGAGAATGATTTTGAGTAGGAATTTATGTAGCTAACTCTTCGTTTAGAATTAGCGTTTTGTGTTTTAAGTATCGAATTTGGCTAAAAATTAGCTATTTTTTGTTACCATTATGATTTAATCTATGCAATATTATTTATGTTTATTTTTTAATTTTCTAGGACTTCCCAAAACTAAAATTCTGGTTTCGCCACTGAGTGTCATCAAATGAAATTGTTGGAAAATCGTTTGAAGTTGTAGGATTTGGTGTTTCATTCTCGTGACTAAATATTTACATTCTACAATTGAGTAGACGGTTGTAGTATATTGATTTGCTTAAATTTGATTTTCGAAAAATGAAAAATAATTAATTAAAATTAGTCACTTTAACGTGGAGTTATGGAATAAAATGGATAAGCATTAAGAAGATTTAATGTTTATGCTATATCAATTAATTAGTATTAATTAATCATTATGCATAATTTGAATTTGTTGAATTGAGTATGCTTTATTTTGATTGATGAAAGCATAGACACTGTATGTGGTTTATGGAGAAAGATAGAGGTATAAGGTAATGAAAAAAAAAAGTATGAACACAGAAAAAAGAAAAAATTGAAGAAAAAAAGAAGAAGAAAAAGAGAGATGCAAAAGATGTAAAGAACAAACCTATGTACATTCTTGATCTTGAAGTCACTGCCTACTTGCTGAAATTGTATTTAATACATAAACTGTTGGTTTTGACAAGTTTTGGATTTAATTTGCAAATATATAACTTCATTTCTGTGCTAAAGTTTAGGACCCCTAGGATCAGCGACATATTTAAATAGTCCAAAGCCTCATTGTGTCCAAAATTTTAAGACCATGTTGAGTTGCAAGTGACCACTTGATTTTTACCTTAATTGCTTATCTTTCTTGTGAGAGAATTGGCCTGCATGAGTGGAGAGAGTTGAGAAAACCTTTTGCAATTGATTCATAAGTTGACTATCTAGAAAAGTGGATGACTTTACCAAATGTGAGAAGGGGAAGGCAAATTGAAGGTTGCAAATTGAAGTTTGATTTTACATAAGTTGACCACTTGTTGTGGTTTTCTTTTTATTTTAGTGTCTTGATTCTGTTTTAGTGCATTGAGTTTGCATTAACCCTGTATGGAGGGAATACAATCATCATATATGTCAATAAGGTATATAAAACTAGACCTCTTTCCATATACAAATAATATGCACCAGTACTATACTTGGTGTATAGCCCCTATTTAATAAAAACATTAAAAATATTTTCAAATAGACTATTTTATCATATATGTCCATTTTCATCTTCACCTCTCATTCTCTGTCTGTAAAAAAATTCATAATCGCTGCTTTTGTTCTTCTTCTCTACTGAAATGTAATTGTTGCTTTAACTCTTCCCTCACTTTTGTATAGTCGCTACTTTTCCATAGCCCTACTTTCTCTCTCTCTCAAAATCTAATTCATAATTTTTGTTTGTATCTCAGAATTTGTGTTCCCCAAAACTGTCTTAGCTGCATATTCTCTCTTTCAAAAACTATTTTTCATTCATAATTTAATTTGTTGTATTAAAATAATTCATATTAGCACCATAAAAATTATTCTTCTGATTTACAATTCAATACAAAATTATGCACATATTGATTATCAATTAATCAAATATAGAAAATAATATTAGGAATTCTCAAATAAATAAAATAACTAACTTCAAGAAAACCTAGTACATCTCTAATCCATGAAACTCTCCCTCCCCAACCACTTCCCTGTGACTGCGCCACCTAGAGAAGCCGAAATCTACAGCGGGCTGTTTCCTAATTCATTCATGAAAAAACGTAGCTTCCGATCAGCCGGTGTTAAAAAATAATAACAACTGTTCGATAGAGAGAGATGAATGAACAGTAGCAGCGAAAGAGATGTCGCTATATTTTGGATATATGTGGAATTTGTTGGTTCAGTTTTAGGGGTTAAGCGGCTAGGTCGTCACGTCAAAGAGAGAAAAAACTTGAGGCTAAGCGGCAAAATAGTCATTATATAAATATTTTTAAAAATTAATTAAAAATGAGCAGTTATGAAAAGTAGAATGGCTATGAATATAATTACCTATACTTGGTATTTATAAATGGAGAACAAAAACAGATCTAGATCACTGCTTTAAATTCTTGACCAGGATCTGAATTATGATTTTGAGATCCAAATTAGATCCGAATTCGGCCAATAAACCCATTTAATATATTTTACATAATTATTTTTATTTACATACAAAATTCATAATTTTAGTATTTAGTAGGTGATTTTCTCTATAGGTCGGTCATTCACTAGTAGGTCATTCCGTAGGCCAGCCAGTTTGTTGTCCGCTCCGTTTGGTAGGGGAGTTTCATCCAGATAAGGGCTTTGACTCCCCACCTAACGGTGCTCCACATCTGTTTGGTATCACTGTAAAATAGTCTTGTTGACCCGTGTTTTGCTTCGGGCCGAACTAAAAAGCCCTCATTTTTCATGTTTTGACCGGTTAATTTATCAGGCAATTTAGGTGCGATAGTTTTGATTTGAACAGTGAAACAAGATAACCATTCTTATTCCAAATCTATCCTCGCCTCGAACTTGATTTCTTTGGAGGTGTGTCGATTTTATGGTTTGGGCTATGATGATCTTTGAAGGTGATGAGTTTTCGTTGATGCTGTGGCGGAGCAAACCCAGAAGGTATCGCGAACGCAACTGGGTTTTTTGCAACCATGGCCTTCAATTTGTGAGTTTGATTTTTGTAGATCTGAGCCCCCAATCTTCATATAAATTCTCGATTTTGGGTTCGGTGTTGATTTTGGTTTTTGGGTTTTGCGAATTGGGTAATGATTGAAGCTCATTTGGTCGTCTGCAATTTTGGTTCGATTTTTGTGTTTTTTTTTCTCTCTCAATTTCTGGTTTCGATTTTGTGAGTTTGATTGCCAGAGATGCCAACAATTGGTTTCCGACATGGGTTTGAGCTTCATGTTGTTGGTTTGATTCATTCTGGCGGTGGATTTAGTTTTTTCTCTACAATTTTATGTTTGAGACTTTGAGTTTTGGTTGGATTCTTTTCAATTTTGTGTTTCAATTTTAGTTTCTGTCTTGCCTTTTGAGTTTTGGTTGGATCATCAGTTTTCTTTTCTGACTTGGTGTTTGAGGTTTGGTTGGATTCATCATTTTTGCTTTTTGATTTGGTGTTTTAATTTTGGTTGGATCCTCTTAAATTTATCGTCTGCAATGTTGGTTGGATTCATCAATTTTGGTAGAATTTAGGTTAGTTAATCTTTCATTTAGCTTAATTCATTAATAATTAAAAATAAGTATATCCAATCAAATGAAAGTGAATAAGTTGTCATTAATTAAATACTCGAAATTTATATTTAATTTAGCCTAATTACTCAATTAAATTATTTAATTAATTAATTTCAAAATGAGATTAAGGGCAAACAAATCATTTCACATCTTACTTATACAATAGTCTAAATTACCAAACACTTCACTTATTTTTATCTAGATTTTAATATTATCTATCAAACAACAAACATAATAGTATATCTTGGTCAATATCTTGATTGTACAGTTAAATTTTATCATGGTTTAACTATCTTATCTTATCTGGTCAACACTACCAAACGCACCCTTAAGGGTAATTATAAAGCGTAAATAGAGCGTTTGGTAGCGAGTGTTGGTTAAGTTGTAAGCCCGAAAAATAAAGACGGCCCGCTGAGGCCCGGAGTTCACAGCCAGTTTAATGTCATTTACATAATTGGTTGAAGTGGTGGGTTAAGTAGAGTGCATTGGTACTGAAGCCATCTTAAGCTCCTATTTTCCACGATTGTCCCCCTGTTTTTTTATTAACAAAAGTCTTCTTCTTCACCCTATTGAATTTGTTTATACGATTTTCAAGAATACAGAGCACATGAGCTATGGGCTCTAAATAGAATTGGCTGCAACGTGTTTAGGTAGTAATCTTCTTATCGATTTCGCAATCTTGGGTTGGCACTCGAACTTGGTCGACGGTAATACCTTCAACCGATATTCTGCTGCAAACAGTTTGAAAATGTTAGTGAGTGGTCTGATGTTGTCGAATCATGCTATGATGTCGTGAAATCGTGCGCATATGCTTGAAATTATCGTTTGCGGAGATATTGTGCTCAGTTTCTTTTATTGTGATTTAGGGATGTCTTGGAGTGGAGTCCAAAAATTGTGGCTAATTTTATTGGGTGATGTGTTGGAAATGTCATGGGCATATGTCTTTGTCATTTGGGGAGGTCTTGGAGAGGATCTAGAATTGTGTTTGTAATTTGATCTGGGGATGTCTTCGATATCTCCTACGTATATTCTTTTCTGATTTGAGGAGGTCTTCGAAGGGGGTTCGAAAAGTGTTTGTAATTTAGTACCCCTAGCCATCTCTTTAGCTTCCATTTACTCTCTTCGAGTGGAGTCCGAAAATTATTTCTATGTGATGCCCTTTGTTTCGTTTATATTTGAGATGCTCTGAATGTGTTTCTTCAATTGCGAAAGGAAATTGGTATGTCATATGTCACATTTTTCATCTTCACAGAACACATCATTGCCGGTTTCTTGAGAGTTGCATTATGAAGATGCCACACCGCGATTCTGAATCATCCATATATATATTACTGCAACAGCTCCTGCGTCAGTATAACATGGAGTTAATGTGTTCTGTATGTATTTATATGTTTATTTTGAAAAAATGCAAGAAACGTAGACACTCGAGTTTGATTCGACCATATGACATTATTACTAGAATGACTACACAAGTTAAGCACTTGACCCGATTAGTTGGTATCACGGATCGTGACACCATAGATAATGTGGGTATGGAACGAAATACGTTTGGTCGATTGTGTATGCTTCTAAGACAGTTGGGGGGGGTTCGTAGACGGTCGGTACGTCACTGTTGAAGAGCAGGTTGCAATGTTTTTAGGAATTATTGCACATCACAAGAAAAATAAAGTTGTGTGTTTTGATTTTTGGGGATCTGGACAAACCGTGTCACAATACGTCCATCAAGTTTTAACAGCTATACTAAAACTCAACCATTTGTTCTTGGTGAAACCCGAGCCTGTATCGACCAATTCCGTAGATCCAAGATGGATGTGGTTCAAGGTACTGTAACTCTTCATGACTTCCATTATTGTACAAGCATTTTCCAGTGTATTTCATCATATTTCGATATTCATTAGTGATAGAACTTGGTGTAGGGCTGAATGTGTAGTTTGATGACCTTGTACAGGGTTGTGTAGGTGCTTTGGATGGTACATATATTAATGTGAAGGTCAGTACCGCCGATAAGCCCCGGTACAGAACTAGAAAAGGCTAAATTGCGACTAATACATTGGCAGTGTGTGATACGAAGTTTCGGTCCGTGTATGTGTTGCCTGGATGAGAAGGGTCGGCCGGTGATAGTCGTGTTCTGCGAGATGCGCTAGAAATGCCACATGGCCTGCGAATTCCGAAAGATCCGACATTGAAATTAAATTGGAACATATTTAATCTTGCATATTGAATGAAAAATTCTTCTAATCGAATTGATTCATTCATTTTGTGTATAGGTAACTATTATCTATGCGACAACGAGTATGCCAATAGTGAAGGGTTCTTGACACCGTACAAAGGCGTACATTACCATTTGAAGGAATGGGGACCCGAATCAAGCAGGCCACAAAACCCTCACGAGATGTTCAATATGAGGCATACCAAGGAAAGAATGTAATAGAGCGCGCGTTTGGGATTCTGAAGATGCGATGGGGGATATTGCGTAGTGCCTCTTACTATCCAATTAAAGTCCAAACACGACTTATAATGGCATGTTTTTTTATTGCACAACTACATCTACAGTGAGATGGAGAACGACCCATTAGAAGAAGAGATCGACATTAGCACTCCAAGATGAAGAAGAGCATCCTGAAAATGAGTACGTCGATGGGGTTGATCCTACCCATCAATGGATGCAATTAGGGACGAACTAGCGATGTATATGTGGAATATGGTAAGGCCGGCGTTTGTGTAGTATTCACTTATAACTTGTTTGTATACTAACGTCATGATACTTGGTTAAAAACTTGTGATTTGCAGGCTCATGGTTGACTCGGGATAATCAATTGTCAAAAGGGGTGTAGTGCATGTCTTCGAGTCTGTATTCTAAGAGCTGTGTGTCTCCAAATGTAGGATGTTAATATTTGATTAAACAATGCGGCACGATGTTGTTATTTATTTTTTGGGCTGTCGGATTTTTACTACTATCTGCTTATGCATGATGGTATCAAGTTATTGGCTTATTTTATTCTTCAAGTTATGCATGACGGTACGAAGTAAATCGAGTTTTACATTCATCGACAGTACGTATGCATATACTTGGATCAATTTTTACTTCTAGTGATAATGATAAGACGCTTATACGAAATTCAGAAAAGATGATGCCTCCTTAATAAATCTCATCTACTAGACATACTCAATTCCAAAAACAAGATGTCAAGAAACATGTAAAAGATACAAACTAATATAAATGTTGATATGTAAACAAATATATATACCAAAACTTTTGAATAAAGAAGCTAATCAATTCAGTACATAATGCATAGGCAATTAAAACGTCCGATAATATTAATTCACATACTAAAAAACGACAACAACGAAACCATCATAATATTGCAAAAAGTTGAAAACGGCACTACAATGCCCCCACGACCAGTCCAATGATGCTATTACATCTATTATCACTCGAAAGACACACAGAAGTGAAGTTCTTCTTCGTCCACCAACTCAGAACGACAGTGCATGCCGACACTTAACTTGTTATCTTTCATAAACCTTTTCCATCCACGTTGTAAACAAATTTTGTCGCTTCTATTTGTGATGGAGACGTCCCAATACTCGTCCCCCACAGTCAATTTGGCATCCACATAGTATTCCGTTTTACGGATGTGCTCATTCCAAAATGGCACGGGTAAATGCTGTAAGAAAAAACAACAATATGAATGTATGGACTGTATAACGTGAAATAATGTAGATAAACTGACAAGAGAATGTATTACCAAGCATCTCTCAATATGAGATTTCAGAAGAATAATCTCGAACGTCGGAACAACACCCTCTTCAACATCATCACCGTCTTCATTCTGATCTCCATGGTCATGTGAATCGTCGGCACTTGTGCGATTTTGGTATTCTGTAGTTTATTGCTAATGTCTTATTCTACATTACCATTGCACACTCATAAGAAATAACAATTTATATTGACATGTAATAGATGAACATATAATTCATAAATGAGAGCGAGATTACCAGGCCATTTGTACGTTGCAAGACAACCATCCAGTAGGAATATTTTCACGTGAAAAATGACACCCCCGGCATAGGCGAAAGTGATGAAGTCATGACGTTTGACGCCCAAATCTGTAATGAAACGTGCCCATCCTCGCTTGAAGAATACTGCACTCCCGGCATAATTCACTTCAACCTCCTACGCCGTTTTCTCCCCAAGGATGAGCCAACAAGTCCGAGTTAGAGGCTCCGTCAATTGGGCAACGAAGCCCGAAGGGATACACTGTCATCGAAGGGTTACAAATCTCATATCATATGTATGAAATTACAACATTAATTCTTAACAAATGAAGAAGCTTGGTGAAATGAACACAAACCATCTTATCATCGCTAATATCCGGGAAATAGATAAGATAAAAACCTGGGCCATCATCACCATTGTCTCCCCTGCACCTTCACAATTAAAACTAAAAATATTCTATAACAAGAAACCACTTACTATAAGGAATGAGAATGTAGACGAGAGTACGACAATAAATCATTTACGGTATGGTAACGTGAGTACGTTCGGCCGCCATTGTAAATCTTCCAAAATAGGCGTGTACGTGAGAAAATGACTAAATTTGTCTCTCAAGTGAATCTTCGTTTTGTAACCGAAAGAAGGTTAAAGAATGCCAAAAGTGAGTAACCTTTCATATATCCATTTTATTGCCCTTGTCGATTGCATGCATCAATTGCCATCTCCCATGTCCAATCGGTGCATAGCCTACTCGTATATTTACGAGACATCGTCACGTGAAGCACAACCTGTCTCCTGTGGTTCCCTACCTCTCTTACCTCACAATACAAAAAGTAGTCAAATGCCACTTGATTGGAATATGTGGTTGGTCACGAGCATGACTAAATCCTCATGTATAAGAAGACAAACAAATAAAATAGAGACAAACATTACATAAAGCTGCGATTGTACGTGAAAAAAACAAGCATGACATCAACAAAGTAGACTACTGACTTGATCTAACAATGGTGCCTCATGCGCGTCTTTTAATGCTATTGTGTAGTAGATGTCCACATCTTGTAGATGCATAGTAGTTGCTGTATAAATCGTATTATGCTATCACAAAAATTAATAAAATGCAAGTATACAATTGTTCCGCATGGCTAATATCATCCCCATAGAGTACTTTTTTGTATCAACAAAATTGGACTCCCGAAATCAATACAGTATTGTTGCAAACCATCATCCGTTTGAAGGATGAGTCGCACCGGAAAGGCACCGTCATTCCCACTCGTTTCTTACACGAAGCCGAAGCTTCTATCGAGGAACAGATTGGGTGTCGTTTCTCGTGGGAAGCTCTTTATGATCGTTTGTAATTCATGGAAATCATGGAGGTGGAAGGAACTAATTGGAATGTCCACACAAACGTCGTGACGGATGCCGAGAAGGTTTGGAGAAAGATATTGAAGGTAAAAGCATCTCGTTTCACTAACCACCCTAAATTTAATACATGCATACACACACATTGTCACCCTCTTACGGCTCTTGTAATTTATCAAACCTAGAAAAATTAATTCGCGGGAGCATATTTCCATAAGGGAGAACCGGAGTTCCATAGGTTGGCCACGTTGTTTGGAACAAAAACTGTAAAGAAGGAACACGACGGCATCGTCATAGTCATCTCCGATTCATCAACTCATGGAATACATGAGCCCTCGCATCACGCCGTATCGATGGAATTTGGTTGCAAAGAGGTAACCTCACCCCCAAGGAGAAAGGCTAATGAAGTTACGCCGTCAACTTTTTGGTAATGAATTGGAACAACTAGATGTACAATCTACAAACAAAGAAGGACAATCCTACAAGGCAGCAGGACCTGATGGCTCAAAATCGCAGCGTATTCAAAATCATATTATAATAAATTCGTTGGGTTCTAAAGAAAAGGATGATCTATCATCACGTGATAGTTCGTGTGGATCGTCAAGTCCGGGCAAATGGTGGCGCAACAAATTCAAATAATGCACCTTGTACAAGAACATTCGATTCCACTACAACAAAAGGTTGGAGCTAGCCTTGTGTGGTTTTACGTAATACTTATATTGCCTTAAATAGTAACGTTTGTTCTGCATGTGTTTTTAGTACTACATTCCCAAATTTTCAATGCAATCCATGTACTTTAGGATAGTAGGATATGCACTAAGTACTTATTTGTTTAATGCTCCCATTATCTTCACAGTTCGCTTCACACTATATACAATCATAAAATACACATACACACAAAGAAACTTCAATGATATCAAAAGCTACTTACATAAAACACATCGGTTTTAATTATGCGTTACATAGTATGATAAGTTGCATACAATAGAAGCTTAATCATGTCCAGTACGTCAAAACAAAAGCCCTCAATGATATCGACGCCAACAACCCCAAAGTACATGGTGCTATAAAAAAAGGTGTAACATCAAAAATTAAAGCATAGTCACCATATATGGCCGCACATATCATCGACCAAAAGTTAGTACGAGAAGCAAAAAACACTAGGAATTTTTGTGATGCTTCGAACGTAGTATGCGCACCACGTAAGCCGGTCGTGCATCGTCGGGCAGCCACATGAAGATGTCGAGTCGCTCCGATTCCTTTCCCAAGATATCACATATGTCGAACTTCTCCTCCAAACGGAGCCCTGTTATTTTCCCTAGAATGTCGAACACCTCATTTCTAGCTTTGCTTAAGTCAACGTCATAGCCTATGCGGTCGGATAAACTCTGTAATCGTGCGTTGTTATCCTTATGAATCCGACTTAGCAGCTCACACATTCAGTTTACACCATCCTCATCCTTTCTCTTCTTATCCTTACACCGGGATTTACTAGAAAGGTTCATTCCTTGGCAAACACTATCCTCACCCACATCCACAGGTTGGGTATCACATGCTGCGTTATTTCCAATCAAATCATCGAAGCTCATGTTCAAATCCGTTTCCGATTGTCATGATCCCAGTCTCCTCTTGGAACACAAGTCGTTTACAGCATCCATTACGTCCTCGGCATTACTTCCATTAGCTCTGTCTTTACCGAACATTTCTTTCCAACACTCCCAATATGGCCATCTCTGTTGCGTTTAGTCCGAGCATTAGGATCTTTCTGTTATGTTAACAAACAATTACGGGCAGAAACATTCACAAATAAACTAAGGTAATGACATTTGTATAGCATCAAATCTTAATGATCTGTTCCCATTGTTCAACATTACAATCGACCATGTGATCGCCCCGTAGATTGAATCCGATACCACTACGATTAAGGATGCCTTGGAGCGAATAATAATTCTTCTTCCAAGTAGCAATCTTTGAAATGATGTTTGGATTAACTTTCAAATCTGTAGCTGGAAATTCACGCCGCATTGCATCTTCGACCTTGCTCAAGTACCCATGGCGAAATCTATTATCAGATTTTCACCCCTATGCAACAAGCTCTGAAAGCGTCGACAACAGAACTCCCTCCTCCCGTAATGACCACAATTTGCGTGTCCTCTCACTTTTCCTAGGCTTCTCTATACCTAGTTCGCTGCTACCTGTCGGGAAGACACATAAATCGGCCAACGAAATACGTCACATTCATATGGAAATAGAGAGTTAGCGTCAAATGACATATGAATCAAAATAATAAAACACAACCGTACCCTCAGTACCGGGGCTGGCATCAATATTATATCGCCATCCCGTGTTATTTGTCATTTATGATGCTGGCAGCTCTACACAAAAGATTGGAGCTACAAAAAAACCACAATAAGGTAATATTAATTTCGGAAGACATATTGTCGGTCCTTTTTTTGTAATGTGAATGAAAACAAACCGTTCAACAGAGGAACCAACTGAGCGGGTAAAACGTAATATGGTCCTATAAGCATATTGTTTGCACAAATAATACACCAATGACGCACACGAAAACATAGCAAATGCAGAGCACTTTAATCTTCGACGAATCATATGATGGACGGACGAGATGATATGCAATTGGGTTAACATATGCGATAATACTCAAACCCATGATGTTTTCGTCTGTAAATACTCGGCCAAAAATGTTTTCGTTATAGACTTGCACACCCCCAAACGAACAACGAGGTTACAACACTACGAACGCCTAAACATTAAAACAAGAGTGCGCATGAACAAGATAAATTACACGGACTAACCGATACGGGTTCGCATTAGATGATGAAGCTCACAAACGAAGAAACCAGCTGTCGCGATTGCAATTTGCGAAAAATCACCTACACTTAAACCCTCGATACTATCTCTCAGCTCAAAGAGGAAAGGCATTGTCTGAAACCCTTTTTTGTTTGAAATTGGTGGATCAATTGGGGGTATTTTCGGTATTCTACACTGTTAAACAACATAACAACTTTGCTACCAAACGATTGGATTTCATTACCCCATTGCTAATAAAAGCTACCAAACTGTAGACAAACATTAATAAACTCTACTTAACAAGTGTATTTATCTGGTTTTCTACTTAACCAACCTTAATATTACTTGTCTACCAAAAGAGGCCTAACAATAATAATATTAAAATTGCATAAAACCCCATAAAACACGGGTGACATAACTTTTTCCAAAAGAGAATTTTATATTATTCTAGATAATTAAGATTGAAAGTGAGACAATATGTATTGTTAGGCTATCATTACGACATACGCATTACGTAGGGTACCACATATTGAAGCATAGCGGAGTAGCATATGGACACACAAAGGACACACACTACTGTAAGTGGACAGCTCCGCGAACACTCAGAGCTCGTTTGGTAGCCTTGTTAAATTAAAATCTAGATTAAAATTATATTTAAACTAGTGTTGGCTAGAGAGATAAAGTGTTAGTTATAATTAGTATTAGTTTTTATGTTGTTGTTTGGTAGATAAGATTAAAAACAAAATAAAACTATTGAAGTATTTGGTAAATTAGATTATTTGATAAATTAAACTATAAAATGACATTTTTGTCCTTATAATATATTTATCTTATTTAAACTGAAAATAATGGATTGGTTAATTAATCTTAATTTAAATTTATTTATTTAATAAATTGTGAGACAACTTTTAATTAATTGATAATTAATTAATTAATTAAAATATTAATTAGCCAACTTCCCACCCCAATCGTTCCACCCCTAATTAGGGTTTCCCCACCCCACCCATCCGCCGCTGACCACCGCCCACTGCCCACCATCGCTGCCTACCGTCGAAAAGACGAAAAGCGCCAGAAATCAACTTTACAAAAATTAGCTCATAAATCATCAATTTTCCACCTAAATTGCAACAAATCTCTCCGTTTTCTCTCTGAATTCAATTGTCTACTCGTGTCTTTAATTTCGTTGGATAAGGTTGAATTTTCGCGGGACCTGTAAAAAAGAAATTGCAAGAAGAATCGGCCAAGGAAGAAGAAGAAGAAGAGCATGGACGAGGCGAGCTTGGCAGGTCGGTGTCTCTACTGCAGGTCGTCCGCCAAAGATGAGATAGGAGAAGAAGCGACGAGGGGATATGGAGGAAGAAGACGGTGGTGAGCTCTCACCCACCACAGTTCGAAGGTCTTTATCGTGTGTTACTGTTGGGCAGCGGTAAGGCAAATGTCTTTGTTTATCTTAGCTACCAAATAGTTGATTTGCACAATTAAGCCTAGATTAAATTAATCTTGATCTTCTAATACACCCTACCAAACAAGGCCTTAGTGTAGTAGGATAGCACGAGTGAGTCCTTATTTTAAATTGAAGTGTGTAAGATTACATTTCTTATAATATAAAACTTTTTCAAAAAAACTGAAAAATAGTCCATTCAAGTGTCGTCTTATGGGTTATTGGAACAAATCATGAGCCGATCGACCATGCGTGATTCAATCATTTAATATGTGCAAGTGGAACCTGCATATATGGGCTTCAAATCACATTCAAATTTGTCATGAGTTATTAATGTATCTTTTATATAATTACCTCACTTTTGATCATCTGCAAAGTAAGATAAATCACGCCATGTACAATAGTTCTTATTTATTCAGATTTGAATGAGAAGTAGATCTTGCATAACTTATTGCATTTGGATCCTTATCATCTTCCGGTGGATTTGAAATTCGTAATGGCAAGTTCTTTTATGCTTCGGTTGGGGCATGAAAATGCCGAAGTTTATTTGAAATTCCAAGGACCTGTGATTATGCTTAGCCTCACTTTGGCATTTGAAACGTTAGATATCGATTTGTGATTATGCTTAGATTGGGACACAAACATAAAATGCGTATATGTTGGGCGTATAATATGTTGGGCGTATAAGTGGTATTTTCCCAGTTTCTACTGAATTAAATGCCAAAGTTTATTTTGAATTCGTCATTGCAGGGCTATATATAATGCAGTTAAATGGACCAAATTTAAAATTAATTTTAATACAATCTTCAACCCTTAGAAATCTTAAATTTTCAAAGTAATTACTATTCCTGAAATGGTGTATATGTTGTATGTGCTTTGAATGACAAATTTTATTCGTACGTATATTTGGTAAAGTTACATTATTTAAATTGAAATGAGACCATATTAAATAACAACACCGTGCCAAAAGTACCTAGTGGATGATCTAGCTATAATACGCTTACTATATTTAGAAAATAAATACGTTGTCATATTATATACAAGATAATTTATTATCAATTCAATAAATTTAAATTATAAAAATAATACACGCACACACACACACACATATATATATATATATAATGTATGTATAAAATTAAGTACAACTTTACAATGTTTATTATTCAAAGTATTAACTACAATTAAATGTACAGAATTTCAACATTTACATTCTCAAGATTAGTCCAATTCAGATTAAATAGTGATTATTTATAACATATATATCAAAATGACTTCACGTATAGACTGCAGAGTAAAACTATTCCAAGACAAGAATGATCAACTAACATGATTGGTGAAAGATAGCATACAATCAAATTAATTAAAAGATAAAAGTAAAATCTAGGGCTGCATAATTGTTCTGCATAAAATCTAGTAATTTATACCTGGAGAGAGAGAGAGAGCGGGTAGAGAATTCGGCGTAAAGCTGCAGATGATATTGAGGTACCTAGAAGTGCAAAAACAAAGATGTGAATTGGCAGGTCAACTCAGTCTAGCTATATGCTGACAAAATTAAGGAGATAATTAAAGAGCAGTCTACCCTAATCTACCACACTCACTGACGGAGCCATGTAGGCGCCATGGCCCTCTCCATATTTAAAAAAAAATATAATTAGGTTAATATTGTACAATAATTATAATTAAGAAATGAAAATATTTTATATCATATTTATTATGATTTAGAAACGTAAATTTTAAATATGTTGTTTGTTGCTATCTTTTACTATTCTGTGTATTTTTTATACATTCTAATATTTAATATTTTTTAATTGGTTCTCTTGTATAAGAAAATATCTATGTTGTTGTGGTCTCATGGGCTATAAGGTGATCATGTTTTTAATTTTGTTTTGATTATGTCATGTAATTTACATTATATAATTTTATTATCAAAAAATTTATCATTCTTGTATTTTATTTTAAAAATTATATTTATTACTTCTTAAACTTATGATTAATTGACTTTAGCCCCCAATAAAATATGTTTGCTTCGTCCACTCTACACACTCTACACTAGTCACTAGTATACATTAGGTTATGCTGATTGTCTCTTTGTCCATTTTTTTCCATGCCCTAGTCATGCATGCCCCCGACAACTATCCCACCAATATTCTGCTATAAACTATCCATGTCACACTCTAATTTTTAATAATAACTCGATCCATTAGAAAAACAACTAAAAATTAAAATACAATGAAATCACACTGAAAACGTCTACCAGGTAATAGATAAGATCTATGCACGGACTTGTAAAAATCACGGCTTTTTAACTGATCGTAAATATATTTTTACCGTTATTCGTCGAATCAACAAATAAATTACAGAGATATAATTAGGATATATTTAATTTTGGAAAGATTCCACCAAAATCAAGAATCCAACTACAAGATCCGATCTATATCCATTTTGTACAGCATGATTTTTATTCGGATATCGTTGCGGCAGTGTTGAGGTTGTCCATAAAAATATCTTGTTTGGCAATACCTACTACCGTCTGTATCCCACTTGTGTTTGCCTGGGATTTAACAAATTCTTTCACAATTTCCCCAACAAAACAAACACCCCCTTGGAAATAAATTAACAGTTCAACTTGCAAATTAATTCTCATAAAAAACCAGTCTAAATATCTCATCACACACAAATAACATTAATTTCCTCAAGAATGGATCTACTGTTAAACTCCAAGAAAACAAGAGAGATGTCCACGTTATTCTATTTCTATCTCTCTCTCTCTAGAAATCTCGAGAATTAATGGGTGAAAGGAACAAGACCTCAAGTGTTGTGATATTTTAAGAGGGTTTACGGTTGTGGTATCTTTTTCAGCATGATTTATATGAGATCTATGAAAAGTAGGGTAAATAGGTGAGCAGCAGCAAAAAGACGACGACCCTATATATATTAGACTTAGCTTACAAAGATGCGTTGCAATTTTTAGACATGTTTAAAGCTGCTATTTCATGTACCCTAATCTTTATTGTGAATATATTGTGACCAATATCATTACATTTTTCTTCTCATAATTGTACCTCACTGTGTTTAGCCAAAACCAATGCCACTTTATCAACCACAATAAGTATACCTATTATATCTAACTTTGGCACTATTCTCCCCTACTCTCAATCCTTCACCAAAATGATGCTTTTTAATCTGATATACAGCCAAACTGTATACTAGTTTTGTCTTCTAGATTTTGATTAGAAACCGCACAGTTCATTTCTATAGTTTTTCTCTTTTGATTTCGTCTACACTTTTTCAACATGTTGAATTTTTCATATCCTTTTAGTTAGCAAAAGCTTGTGCGAATCCAGATGTACGATGCATCCACCTCAATTAGGGTTTATTAATTTCCAGTTTTGGTTTATTCATTCTCAATTAGTGTTTACTAGTCATAATTAGGATATAACTAAGCGGATGTTTGCTTCTCTTTTCAATTGATTAACATTTTCTAATCTTTGATTGAGGTGGTTAACTGAGAGAGTTTAGCCTTAGAGACACACCATATAATGAGGTGAAACAACATTCAGTTTAATTACTACAGATATATTTTCTCATTTACTAATGCTTTAATATTATTGGTTGGAAGAAGTACCCGCAGTTGTTATTCAAGAGACTTGGAAAATAGTACACGAGTTTGTTAGAAATTTAATTGCTGACATTATTGTGACTTTTATTTCCCTGGTTTGATGAAGTGCCGTTTTGAATTTAATTAGTCGGGAAAGTTGACAATCAAACTACATATTGTTTTCCTTTAAACCGATTTTTTTTTTTTTTGTGAAAATGATATTTAAACTAATAAGCAATTTACCGCACAAACTTGATGTTAAATAGAACAACCATGCCGAGTTAATGTTGTGTCTCAGAAACTCTCTTTTTTAAATATAATAATATGATTATTAATTGTATAATGTTGTGTTTGCATCGATATATATGAATCATTGTTTTGTAGTTTGGTACTCTGTGAGATAGTTGATCTAATCTAATGTACTTTGTCTTGAAACAGACGTATGCTTTAAGCTGAAACAAAGGCATCAGAGTGTGTTGGTTATTTAATTATATCTGCAACCATGCCCGTGCTTCTCATTCATTGCATCTGCACAAATCAAATAACCTAGAGGACTACTCCTATCTTTCTTATTCGGATTACCTTTGGTCGTTTCCCAACTTTGTACCTCTCCAAACTCAGCTCCCGTATTTTTTTTCATTACTTGTGGACGAAAAACTCAGCCCTTGGGACGTACTATAATAAGGTTGTACTAGAAATTTTGAAATACGACTTTAGTCTTAAATGATATATGACGTCGATATAATTGGACTTGAAATATTGTATGGTTTAATGAAAGACGGGGTTTTTTTTTTTTTTTTAACAAAATATTTACTTTACTTTATCATACTAATTGATCAAAGGTAGTTTGGAGACTTTGAGAGTCTTGGCTAGGCTTTTAAATTTAGAAAGGTTGTACAATAGTATGTGTTTTAACATTTAAATTTAGAAGGGTTGTACAATAGTCTTGGATTCGTAACGATATGAGGTCCATATATACATTTGAGCATATATATACTATATCAAGTAAGGAAAGATCAAATACTATCAAATCAAATATGTTTCCTTGAGCATGTTTAGAAGTTGATAGTAGTCACTTTCGAACCATATCCGCATTTGAAGAAATAATTAAATATGTAGTGCACCTCATGACTAAACCCTAGATTTCCTTGTCTCAATCACCTGAGACAGAAACCCTAGATTTCCAACATATGTCTATTTTATTCATTGATTAAGTAAAAGGAAAACAACATTTAAATAGTTTTTTACAATAGTCTTGGATTGCAGATTATATACTAGCTCATTTGAGCCCAAATCTCCTACTACTATCAAATGCTAGAGAGAATAATTACTTCAACTCTTTTTTTTTTTTTTCTTTCTTTCTGGAAACTAGCCTATAAAGAAAACTAAAAGGCCGGCTTCAGATAAAGAAGAAAAAAGAAGAAAACTAGAAAGAATATTTTTCTTCTCGTATCCATTTCTCTGAAAGACACAAGAAAAGAGTAAATATTCCCAAAGGTTACTCCAACGTGTAAATCTTCTTTAAATAAATCCCAAAAAGATGCGGTTTTGGTTGAGATTCACAGTTCACTCTTCAACTACAGGGGCCACATTACTATTTTAAATAATAATTTGTTTTTTCCTGTGCTTGGTCGATATACATGTATTTATCCCTTGGAAGGAAGTGAATATGGGGCCTTTGACAATCGAAAAGCGTTTAATCAGGCCCGATTATATGAGAAGGGGCCCACCTAATCATGGGCAGAATTCATTGGAAAATGGAGGTAAAGAGGCCCGCCAGAATGGGCCAAGACTAAAAACCCGGCCCGAGACTAGATTCTGGCTGGCGCAGGCCCATGATTGGAAACTGAAGAATAAATTCTCTATCCAAATATGGGGGCGGGCGTGACAAATCACAACTTGTGGTCAAATAAATATGTTAATTTTAGGATTAGATTGTAATATAAAGCATGAATTTTGATCCTATTTTTTATAAAAAAAATAACACAATATTTTCTAAACATTGCAATAATATTATTTAACTATTGCAAAGTCAACATACTTATCTTTTTCACCGGAAAATTGACATAGCATAATGATACATTGTCTACCTACATATGATGTGCGTGTTAATTAATGACACATGACACGTGATTGAAAAAGAAATATGTTAATTTTATAATAAATTTTTAGATGGTGATATTATTGAAAAATCATATTAAAATTGTAAGCTGAGTTACAAACCCATGCTTTATTTGACAGGTAACCCTACTAAACTATTTAATTCAATTATAATTAGTTCAATTTCATATTATAACTACAACGGTATCTCAATTTCTCGTTATGCATTGACAACTAGCATATTATGTATTTTTCTTTCCCATAAATATGAATTTCACCTAGCTTTGATGCTTTGCTCACAATAATCTAAAATACACACATGATTAACAAATATAGCTAAAACTACAGAAAAAGCAGACCCCAAATTTTTACAATTACGCTACAAAAATAAATATTATCACTGACTAATATATCATTACACTAACTAATTAACTGAAATTCCAATCAAAGAAATAACAAATTACAAGATGAGGTCAACTGAAAAAGACCCATGCATGCATCCCAGACATTTGATCGAATTATATTAAATTATCTACGTATAATATTTTAATCTCATAATTAACATCAAATTTTGTACGAACTATGTTTACGCAGTTTAAAATAATACATAAAGTTGTAAGTTGTAACAGTTGATGTTTCTGTAGTAATATATGATTATGATAATAAGATTACGTCGTCATTACGAATAAATTTAGGAGCTAGGCCTGTTTTCGATTTTGTTACAAATGTTTAGTTGAGTTTTCGCCAATTGGATTATTGTAATAATACCTAATTTTGGTTATAAATTATTGTTTAATTGATTAATCACTCCCGGCCGCATAACTCTTCGGAGTTTCAAAGAGATAGATATTAAAAAATTTAATATTTAAATAAGTCAACTTTTTTCCAGAAAAAATATACTGGCTGCCCGACCATTATGAAATTGATTTTAAAATTAAAATAACTTTAGATAGGAGTGAATTAAAATAAATTTTTTGTTATTATGAGAAAGTGAGAACATTTGTACTCAACGTATAAAATACTACATTCGCAATGAAAATCAACTGCATTGAAAAAAAAAATGTTCCCTTCCAGGATTTGGAAATGGGTCTGCACTCATCCAGTAAAAGAGACACATTAACCGTATATTTTCATGATCGAATAACTAAAATAGTTTTTAGTTTTTAGAAGAATAAAGGTTTTTATCTAAATCCTTTCCAGTTTAGATATATTTAAATGACGGCTGTTTAGATTAACTTGGTACAACTTAGGTTTAATTAATTATAGTTATATAGTGAACTAGTTAATTAAGAATTTGGAGCAGAGTATAAAAACTTAGAGATCAGCTTATGTCATTTTGTTTTTTTTTTTCGTTTTCTGTAATCACTACACTCGAACTGATTAAAGTCAAACAAAAAATTATATAGCGATTACAAGATGTGTTTATCCAATTCCTTCGTTTATTATTTTATTTTTTCTGTCTTTATTAAAAGTTGTATATTATATATTGAAAGATGGTAACAGAGTAGGTCGGAGAAGCTGATAGAATTATGATGCATTTTATTTGTTGATGGCAAAATGGCAACTATAGATACTAATCAAAATATTGTATTTGTATAAATCCAAGAAAATAGGAAAAACTACTACGCATCATGTACTTATGAACCATCCATTTTTTAATAATAATAATAATAATAATAATAATAATTATTATTATTATTATTATTATTATTGTTGTTATTATAGTGTTGGTGGGCTAAATTGTAAAAACCCAAAACTTTTGTTCTAGATAATTGTTCTAGATAAGGAAGAAATACCTACATATAAGAATGTTCTATGACTATGTATGTTATGGTACATGTACATAACCAATCCCAAGACAAATACTGTTATCAAGAGTGAAAATAAACAATAATCTTATTCAATGATAAATATAACACACACAGACACAGGCACAGACACACTAAATGTTGTGATTTTATTTTTCATCTTCATGTCAAATTATGTGATTTTTGCTAATTTTACGAAAGGTGAAAGGACCTGACAAAACACAAAACCAAACAAGATCATTTTCCATTAATTGTTAATATTGATGTAAGTATGGTTAATTCAATAATAGGTGATATTCAATAATATTATGATTGGATTAATTTTGATAGGTGTCTCCAATTTTGAGCGTTTTGTAAACAATATCCTCAATTTTTGTTTTCTCTTTAAAAATTGGTAATTTTCAAAACTTTCCTCAAAATATCTTCAACTTTCATTTTATGTCCTTAATTATCATTTTCTATTCAAAAATTCCAATTTTTTTCTAGAAAATATTTTCAACTTTCAGTATTTTTCTTAAAATGTTCCAAAACTTTCAGTGTTTTATTAAAATGTCTCAATCTTTCAGCATTTTTCATAAAATGTCTTGCTATATAAATTTTGGTGGCGGAAAACTGATTCATCTCGCTAGAGTCTCGTTCATCTCTTCATCATTTCTTCCCTTCAACTATTTATAAGCTCCACCACTTTTTACCTCGTTTCTTTCTCAGAAATGACACCCACAACCCTAAGACTATCCACAATGTTATCCATTCACCATTTTTTTTACTTCAACTATTCATGCACCTTACACCATCTTTTTTATCATAATTCTTCCTCAATAAACAACATTTACAAATATATATCTTCTTCATTCCTTCCATAATAATAATAATAATAATAAAAAGCAAAACACACATAAACATAGACACACATAAAACACAAAACACATACACAATGTCCCGCTGACTTTCTGGATAGTACGAAACACTCACAAAATTGTGTATATTCATTCAATCTCAAAAACAATGATCCGATAACCATATATGAACACTAGCGAAAAATTGCTTCCTTTCCGGTTGCATTTAAAAAAGAAAAAAGAAGAAGAAAAAAGCCCACATTTTCATCTCAAACGGCGGTAATAATACCCAAATGCCCCAAAATTGGTAGTCACCCACCACCACCACCGTCCTCCGCCGTCTCCACCCCCAAAAAATATAATGATCTATGAAACTCCCCCACAAAACAGAATGAAAAATTAAATAAAAATAACAATAAAGTGTATTCCAACCCCCCCTCCCCAAAAAAAAAAAAAAAAAAAACAAGAGAGCTCGGTAACCTACTCCCCCATCAAGAAGCGTTTCACAATCTTCATACTCGGTTCTACCACCTGTCTTTCCCAGAGCTCCGCCGGCTTCCGCCCGGCCATCGTGGCCCTCAGCGCCGCCGTGGCGTCCACCCTCTTCAAGTCCCACCCGGCGGAGTCCCTCAGCCTTAGGATCTTCCTCCGCTGCCTCTTCGCAAGCTGACACGTGTTATACTTGATGGCCCCCACCGCCTCCTCGTAGGCCTCCCTTTCCGCCACGTCATCATCACCAGTCCATTCACCGCGCGCTTTTCCCTCGAAATATTTCTTAAATTCCGGGACTCCAATTGCTCTCTGCAACCCGCGCCGACTCACCGAGTCCCATTCGCCGCCGCCGAAAAACACCGCCAGCTCCTTGAACATCCCCGATTCCAGCATCTCGTCCACTCGCCTCGCCAGATACTTGCTCAGCACCACCGGCGAGACGTCCACCCAGATGAAGCAGCAGCTGTATCTCAGCCCTTTACAGATGGCGAGTTCCGCCGCCGAGTCAGACTCGCTGAAAACGTCCAACTCGGGGTCGAATTTTTTGGCGAGCAATCCATATATGAACGAGTTTGATCCGCCGACGATAAAGGGCGTGTTGCGGCGGGAGTGGATTTGCGAGATGAGTAAGGAGGCGGAGAGGCGGAAGTCAGAGGGGGTAAACTCGGGGTGCGAGTCGGACGAGTCGAACTCGCCGAGGAGGTGGTGGGGGATTTCGCGGCGGTCGGAGAGTGGGATTTTGTTGGTGGTGATGTCGAGGCCGCCGTAGACTTGGATTTTGTCGGAGTTGATGATTTCCGATGATCGGAAGAATCGGGAGGCGAGGTCGAGGGAGAGCTTGGTCTTGCCGCAGCCGGTGGGTCCCATTACGATGACGATCTTCTTGTGGCGGCGGGAGGCGGCGGCGGCGGCCGGGGCGGTGGATGCCATTTTGAAGGCCCACCTGCGGAAGGAGAGGATGTGTTTGTAGGGAAAGTGATGATGACGCGTTTGGAACAGTGATAATCTTCTCATAAGGAAGAAAGAGAAATTGGAAATAGCTAGATTAATTAATGAATATGTATGTGTGTGTTTATGGAAAGAGGGAAGGTTGAGGAAGAGTGGTGGATGAAAGGTTGGTTCAGGTTGGTTGTTTGTTACGTTGAGCAGAGAGATGAGTGGCAGTGCGTGTAGTGTATGTTTGCAAAAGGAGTTTTTTGTCAGAGCCGTTGCCTGTTGGAACTGATGAATACACACACATATGTATATATATCAATATATACACAGATATGTTTATATATAATATTTTGTACGTAGGTCGCTCTTCTTCATCTTCGTTCATTCACATGCTAATGAGTTTTTCATACATTTGCATGCTGGAGAGGTAGTAAAAATTAAGGATATGTATATGCATGCTGAAAAGGTAGTAATAATTTAGGATATGTAATGAAAAAAATGTGTAAGAATGAGAAAATAAGCAGCGCAACAATCAAATCCGCTACAGTGGGACCAGTAAAAGATAGTGAGAGCCAGAGGGCCTCATCTCCTGCAAAATTTCAAATATTTTCTTTTCTTTAAGGAGAGATATTCCTTTTAAATTTATATTTGATGTGCATAACTTTCATAATATAGTAAATTACTACATGATGTATTCATTAATACATAATTATTCCAACCAGTTAGCCTCTAGAGCAGAATAGAAGTTTGTCATGACTCATTAGCAATGGTTTAGCCTTTCCCATTATGAAACGTAATTAAATTAATTTATTAAAATAAATTGAAAAAAGTGACGATTTTTCGGAAATTAAACATATGGTTAGGTTAGTATTTACTAATTTACTGTTTGCTAAGATGGATTAAAAAGTTTTTAATGCCGTAAAACTCTTTATTATTTCTATGATTTGAAATAACTTACTTGATGGTATAAGGTTGAAAGCGCAAGGATCACATAAATTCTTGTGATAATGATAAAATATTTAATTATGTATATTATCAATCTTGACTAATATATGTCCCTAATTTTGAGAAAGAGAGATACATGAATTGTTAATAGGTATACTAAGAATTAATACTAAGAACTAGTCACATTTTTATGGCTCAATTCTCAATCTTGTAGTTTTCTGGTTATTAATATAACAGGTATATGGGATTCTCATATACGTTTATAGGAAAATCACAAATCTTGAATTTTGACGTGTGAACTGGTATACGTTTATTTTTTCTCCACATTAAATATTTTCTATTTTAATTACGCAGATCCTTATGCAACTTTCAAATTTGTAATCATGGGATTACGGCGTTAATTGTGTTAACCGTTACCCCCTGATTTTTTTTAAAAATGGTGGATTTTTCATATTTTGCTGCTAATATTTGTCCAAAATTACGAAAAAGTGAACGTTAAAGTCATTTTCATAAATCATAATCCAATTCAAATTGGATTTTCCACACAATTCATAATCCTAAAACATTAATTTTGGTCTACAACCATTTATTACTATTTGCTGCTCTGTTATAAAGGTGCTGCATTCACCTCAAATTTTAACATACATAACAGATATTTGTTAATGGCTTTATGCAAAATTGAGATAGTAGCATTTGCAGTACTTCTATTCTGCATACCAATTGCCCATAGTTGGGGAATCGATGGCCATCTCATTATCTGCACACTTGCACAGGTTCTTACCTTCATCACACTGTCTCCTTATACTCAGTTTCATGACACGAAAATCCAGTCCCAACGACTATTTTTCTGTTGCAGGCAAGGTTGAGCAAAGCAGCAGAAGATGCTGTATCACACCTTTTGCCAGCATATGCAGAGAATGATCTCGGCAGCCTGTGTTCGTGGGCAGACCGTGTCAAGTTTAGATATCACTGGTCGTCGCCTCTTCATTACCTGAACACCCCAGACGATCTCTGGACCTATCAGTACAACAGTGAGCATGAAATTCGGCCCCTTTTCTTACCATCAAGAAAAGATTATTGAAATGTGAGAATAAAAAGAATTTTCTTTCTGCATAGAGGGGATTGCAAGGATGAAGATGGAATAAAAAACAGATGTGTAGCAGGAGCAATCAACAATTACACCACTCAGCTCCTGAGCTATCGTGATTCTGCGTCTACATGTAAATCTATCAAAAAAATTAAATTTCAATACCAAATTTTCTTGAATATGTAATTACCTAAACTCTACAATCCTCAGATAATCTGACAGAAGCACTTCTTTTCCTGTCCCATTTCATGGGGGACATTCATCAGGTAATTGCTGCCACTTCATTTTTTCGAGCTCACAGTATATATATGCTTGATAACAAACGATCTCATTAAATGTTCGTTTCCGAAAATGCAGCCTCTACATGTAGGATTTACTTCAGATAAAGGGGCTAACATATTGATGTTCCTTGGTACAAGAGGAAAGCAGTTCTTCATCATGTGAGTTTCCCACGGAACACACCCACATGTTCAAGAGCCCATTTTTCACATAGAAAATGCACTCAACTTAATTTTACAGGTGTGGGATAATAGCATCATTGAGACAGCAGAGGAAAGATTTTACGATTCTGAAGTGGATGAACTGATCAGCGCACTCCAGAAGAACATAACAGTAACCTTATTCTACCTTACCAGAGTCCCACCATTTGTGTTGATGATATGTAGTTGTGCTGACATTCGCAGCCTGTCTCTTGAAACTTTGCAGACTGTATGGTCCGATCAAGCAAAGGTGTGGGAAGCCTGCAGCAAAACATCTTGCCCAGATGTGTAAGTTCAAGCACAAATGCCTTGAAATCAAGTTTGAAACACCCGCCACTTTCACAAAATAAAGACTAAACACACCTGTTTATAATGCAGATATGCAATTGAAGGTATCAAAGCAGCATGTGACTGGGCATACAAAGGCGTCCACGAAGATTCAGTGCTTGGAGGTACATAAATACCTGTTTTTCCTGCTACGATCTTTCGTAATCCGCCTCTTGTAATAGTTTCCGCCACTTGTGCAGACGACTACTTTCTGTCCCGTAGGCCAGTGGTCAATCTGAGGCTAGCTCAAGGCGGAGTCCGCTTGGCAGCCACGCTCAACCGAATATTTGGATGATCACGTTTCAACTCTGGCTTCAACCAAGAGAATATTGGTGAAATTCTGTTACAGTGTCAAGGACCTTACCATTTGAGGATAGCCCCAAATAATCATTTCATTGCAAGAATGTAAAAAGCTCTGATCAATTTTAATTATCACAGTTTATTTCAAAGAAGAGTTCAAAGAGTCACCAATATAACTAGCATCATACATAATTAAAAAGGTCAAATTTGATGAAACAATTGGTTGTATCTCTTCCCACGATTGATATCCCATACGAACTCCAGTCATGGAGTCCACCAAGTTCAGTTTGCCTCTTCGTGCCATCGAAAGTGAACCAACTTAGATCTCAGCTCAGTAGGGAGTCGTACAGGACGATAGTTTTTGTCAAGCCAAACTGCTATTGCTCTTGCCTCCAGAACAGGCTGGCGAGAGAGACGTCTTAGAGCGTTAAGAACAGCCACTTGGAAAGCTTGCCAACTAAAACTAGTATCAAATAATGCATAAAAAAGATCACATATTAGATAACACATCTAGGCTAGGAATTTTGTAGATGAAATGTTCAAAGAAGAGCCGAACAGCAGAAGAGTCGCTCATCCTCACCTTCACAATGAAGTTGTCTCCACTCTGTTAAAAGACGGGCATTAAAAGGTGTTATTAGCAAAATCATATTGGCATAACGAATGGCAGGTGGTTTATTAGCTTCCCAACAGATAATGAGAATGTTTATGACTGCTTTTTTACTTTCTTCAAAACAAATTCAACCATCATTTGGTGGTGGAAAAAATGCATAATCCTTGAAACACGCCATTATATTTAGATGATAATCGTACCCTTAGAGGAGCAAGAAACTTGATTGTCAATTCTGATAAAGCCAATGCATCACCAGTTCGTGCCACTTCATCTGCATTCACTCCAATCCTCTCCAGAAGCTCATGACGCCCTGCTTATGTATTGGAGAGGCAAGCTACTTAAAGCTAAACAAGACGATAATATATTCTATAAATCTATCTTAGAGGGTGTCTGTTAAGCTTAGTTTTACAGCTTTTAAGCTGTTTAGGAGCTCAGCCAAACACCCTTTTAGTGTGTTTGATTGTTTAGTACTAAAAAATATGTCAGACTCAATTCCTCTTGTTCTACGACTTTAATTTAGTCTTTATAAAGCCTCAACCTTTACTGCTCGAACATGAGCTCACAAAGGATGCGCATTACAATAACTTGCATAAACAGAAACGATTGTTAAAATCAATGTAATATTTATAAATTTGCAATGATATTAGAAAAGTACTCTCACCATGTTGGCAATATAAACAGCATTATTCACAACACCATATTGATCTAACTCAGACAGCAAAACATAAGAGCATTGCAAAAAACTAATTATCTTCGATACAATCAAGACTAGACTGAGTAGATCATACAAGAACAATGACCATCAAGAATCTCAAATCAAGATTCCAATGAAGTCATAAAAGTTTCAAATTGAAGACACTGAAATCTCGAGAAAAAAAAGACAATAATTAAATTACAAGAGGAAAAGAAATTGTGAGTACCCTTTTCCACCTTTCAACTCAAACGGCAGAGCATTGCAGCTCCTCACCCGTGAGTAGGATAATCCGACACGTGCCGGGCTAATTTTCCGCCGGGGATCGGCCGGAAAATTTGCAGAGGGCCGCGAAAAGTGAACGGCAGCGGAGTAGTCACGTGAGAATTTTGTCGACTGACTCCCAGTGAATTATACTATCTGGTAAACTAGAGAAAAAAATTGTGCATTTCCTTAATTTTTACTGTTTACATTATTCAGTATCTAAGTAAATGTCACCGGCCGTCAAAATTTAAGGAAGTGTTCAGTTACTCCCAAGGTTATGTTAAATTATTCAAAAAATTAATTTTATTATAACGAAGATTTTTATAAGTTAAGACTAATTTTACGTGAAATCTCAAAATTAAGTATTAGATCGTATATACATAAGCGAACAACATTCATAATCTTGTCTAATCCACCAAACTGCATGAGCATTGAGATACCGATAATTTTACCCTCACATTTCTAATGATTTGTTGAGCACAAAAAAAATGTGTGTGTTTGCCTAGCAATAGAGTAGTTAATATAAAAAGTCAAATGTTTCAAGTTCCAGCCATGTGGCGCGATCTTTAAGTTTAATGTTGAAATTATAAAAAAAAAATTAAAATTGTGTGTGCTCGGAAAAATAATTAATGTCTAAAATCAAATGTCTCGTGTTCAAGACCATTGTGAAGCTTTTTAGATTTAATATTACAATTATAAAAAATAGTAAAAAAATTACATTAAGAACAAGGACAAATATAAAAAATTTAGTTATACTATAAAATTTTGAATGGAGAAATTATTTGGTGATTTTTTAAATTTAAAAGGTTAAAATTTGCATTAAGAATAAATATAAAAATCAACCATGGTGTATGGTCCTTAGGCAATGCTGTCCAAAAAAATCGAGTGACATAATATAAGAATGTTATAAAATGATGTAATGATTATTAGAAACATAGGCCCAAGTAGCCACGTCAATAAGCATAGGTTTTAGCCAAAGCCCACTTATAAACATAGGCCCAGTTCGCAGACGGATTCATGTAATTTTATTTTATTTATTTATTTCTAAATAGGAAGGAATCCGAATACCACCGAATTAGACCGTTTCTGAATTATTTTCTGTATAGTAACTAATGATTTGAGTACCTTGATCGATTGTTTCATTAAAACTTTGACATCATTATTGTGGATAGTTGATCGATGGTACGCCATCGCTCTGATTGACACAAAAGATAAAAGTTTCAACTATCGGATCCTCCCTATCCATGAACTCCACGTTACACATTACATTGTCCACACCCATATCTTCTCCACTGAATCAATTATTGCAATTTGCAGGAATATGTATCATGTGCAAGAATTACACTTCTAAGGCCACATGAGAAGTATCAACTTTCCCTATATCCATAAATGGATAAAAAACCAAAGCATCAATCTCAACAGTGCATGCATACCCTACTACCTAAACACGAAAACTCATTCTTTATCGTTGATCAAGTCAAGCTATCTTACACCAATAATTGATTCTCATCCTATCTCACTTTTAGTTATATATCCATTTTACATCATTTCAACTTTTCCATCCTTGGTTTATTTAGTTGAAGTACAATTTTGAAGTCTGGGCTCAGCCTCTTAGCCTGAGCTTGAGCATGTTGACGGACCACAAGACATGCAACCTTAGCTAGCTTAAGATGTTGGTTGGTTGGGGTGGCTTGTGGTTGGGTAGGACAGGCCAACCATAGTTATTTATTTCTACCTACAAATATATAGCTTGGCCTTATTATTTTTAAGTCATGGTCAAATTTGACAACTCTAAGTACAATTATAGAAAGAGCTTTCATATTCTAATTAGCCATTTTCACGATAAAATGAGAATAATAGCATCATTAATAGAAAATTAGCTGGTGTTTTTTAGAGAATTAATAAAATTAGAGTCCAAAAAATGGGTCCTTGAATGAGGTTGAGTGAAACTAAATTCTCTACACACTGCTTTTATTACCATAAATTAGGAAAGTATCATGTCAAATTGTCCTTCAAACTATTTTCATACTCATATCGAAATCTAAGATCAATTTACCTGTAAAACGTAACGTGGATTCAAATTAATAAAAGTTTTTGTTTCACTATCTTCTGATTTCTTAATTATATATGGTTAGAATGTAAGTGAATTACGATTGATCTAGTTAGTATGGAAATTCTTCCTAAATGAATTTGCCACGACGACAATTATTAATTTGGCGCATGATTTCTTCGTAACTAGGGGTGATAATTCGGTTAGTCGGTTAACCGGTAACCGAATCGATTAAGGTCGGTTATCGGTTAACCGATAACCGGAATTTTTGGTTTCGGTTCGGTCTCGGTCAGTCATTAAGGAATATTTCGGTTATCGGTTATAATCGAAAAATCGAAAAACACTAAAACAGTATTATAATGTTTATTATTTAAACTAAAAGCTGAAGTGGTGGAGTGGATAGAGAGCCTTGCCTTCTTGTTAATGCCCCGAGTTTGAAACCCAGCGGCCGTGTTTTCCTTATATTTTTCTGTGATCCTTTTTCCCTTCTCTTCTCCCTTCCCTTCCTTATTTCGAATTTGACAATTTGTCCCACATCGATGGGAGAAAGAAAATAAATAAGGGGTGAATTTATAAAAAGATATTTTTCTGTGATCCTTTTTCCCTTCTCTTCTTCCTTCCCTTCCTTATTTCGAATTTGACAATTTGTCCCACATCGATGGGAGAAAGAAAATAAATAAGGGGTGAAGTTATAAACAGATGGGTGAGTAGAGAGTTAATCCATATGATTAAGTGGGTTTATGGGCTATTAAAAAGGCCTATGAGCCCACTGGGTTTGTGGGCTGTTAAAAAAGCCTATGAGCCATACATTAATTAAATTAATTTTGAAGTTTTATATAATTAAATTTATTTTGAAGTTTTATATCGGTTTTTTTTGGTTAACCGATTAACCGATCGGTTAATTGGTTAACCGATGAGTTTAATCGGTTAGGTTTCGGTTTTGAATTTAGTATAATTTTTTTCGATTAACCGACTTAATCGGTACGGTTATAACTGAACTGACCGATTAAGCACCCTTATTCGTAACACAAAATTATATTTAGATTGAATCATTCATCATTTTCATTTTATTTTAAAATCGAGTGCAAAATAACAGCATTAAGTAAAATAGTTTTCTCCTATCTTAATTAAGACATCCGTGAACATATTTATCCTAGCCAAAGTCGATTTAAGATTCGCAATTAATCATATAAATATATAGGGAGAAGATGAAATAAAATATTATCTCCTATGTTCATTAAAATTATTATGAATTAATATTGTTTGTATGATTTATGATCGCCATAAAAAGTACATGTAATGTATAAATTGTTCTAACATACAAGAAGCATTATTGTAGTATATAAAAGTGTTAACGTAAACGAAACATTATTTAATATAATTTTTAGCATACATAAATAAGGGGTGTATTTTGTATAAAAACCTTCTTATTATGAGTGTGATAACAATGCACTAAATGTATAAAAATTATTGTATTTGTCATGAAATTAACTGCATTAAAATTTGAACTCAAGTACATTCATGCAGCAATGCGATGCATTCAACGTAAATTTTCATAATCAAAGAGCTGAAAATAGTTCTAATTCTTATAATAATTAAGGGATTTAATTTAAATATATATTATAATACGCCATAAATTATGTAGTTTTACTCATATATTCACGATAACAGAAGTAAACAGAGCACGTTGTTACTGAAATTAATAAGTTAATACAGACGAACCAGACTAGCTAGTCAAGCACGTTTCTTTGCAGCAGAATTTCCATGAGAACGAAGAGCCACAGAAATCGATTTTCCATAAAACGACATCACAAATTCATTTATGAACATTCATTTTTCTCTTTTCCTACTCATTTCCTTGTTATTTCTTTCCATACTAATTAATGCGAGGCTGCGTTACACATTTATATATAATGTGCATTTCAGTGGCGGATTCAGAAGCAAAAAATGAAGGGAGCGAAATAAAATGATAAAAAATTAAATATGATCTCCAATACGTTCAAAGTTTTCGTTTCTTCCAGTTATACTTCTCTTTCTTAGTTTCTCTCCAACAGATCCGGTCATCCGGATGAAAATGCAACCCTAGCGGTTTTATGACGACCCTAAGAAAAATTAGTCGTTGGGGAGGGGGGTCGGCCGCCCTCTCCCGACCACCCTTACATCCGCCACTATCCATCAATTCTATATTTGTATCAATTATCATTTGTTCATAATTATTTTGGACCCAAATCTTGCTTGTCGGTTTTTTGATCAGTTATCTGAATGAGTTGACAATTCCATCCGAGAGGAGAGAGCGATGTGGGGTATATATATATGTCATTCAATTCATGCCCAATTTCAATTACTACTATAGCACGTGACATTATGGGTGGCTAAAAATATAACAAATTTGAATATTAGAATAACATCAAGTCGAAATTTAAATTTTAGTTTGTTTCTCTCGAATAATATTAAAAACTAAAAAAATCAAAAATAAATTTATATTTAATATTATAAAATATATATATTTATTTCAGGTTTTTTCAGTTATATAGATACTTTTACACAATTTTGATTTTTTCGGTTCCGATCGATTTTCATAATTTAGATTTCGGTTTTTCGAATAATTTGGTTCGATCGGTTTGGACAAAAAATCAAACCAAAAATCGAATGTTCATCCACTGCCATTTAATTTCTCTATTATGCGTTTAATAACATGATCTTTTTTTAATCTTTTACATCAAAGCTTTGCAGGTAGATTAGTATAATTAAGTTGTTCTGACGTATGAAAGAGTCAAATTAATACAAATCGTTTATGGGAGAGGATTTCTAATGAAGTATACACGATCCGATTAACTGGCAACTTCAGATATTCAACTTATTTTTTTTTCCAAATATTCTCAATTATATTCAGTTTTTTAAATTTCTTGAAAATAAAGGGTAAAGCAACTTGTGCGAACTCAGATTGACTCCTATGTTGTATTGTGAATATATCTATTTAGTGTTACCTTAATTTGCCTATGGAGAAATTAATTTTCCAAATCAATTATTTATACATAACTTTTACTAGTACTGGTACTCAAAATTACATACATGTCTATACTGGTAAAATGAGGATATTGTAATTGTTAAAGATAAAAACATGATACTGTAATCTCAATATATTCTAAAATTCGAGTAAAAAATATAAATTCAAGAACACATTATATTATTTCCTACGATTACCCCTTCTCTTGGACCAATTAAAGGCCTCAATTTTTCCATTTACCTAAGCCTCCAAAAGATATTGAGCTGAAATTACTTCAATCCACAAGAATGTGACACTGAAATTACTTCAATCCATTAATTCAATATAATTTAATTTTCTCATCACACAATATGTCGTTTTAATCGGATAAACACAAATAGCGTGCAGCTTGTTTAATCACGCAATAAATCCCTCCTTGGTGGGTGGGGTTTTGCATTAGTTCTTAACTTTTCCCTTCAATTTTAAATCAATAAATCTTATTAATTTTAAATTGATTGTCTCGAAATATACAAAATGAAATGTAATCCCTAATTTTCTTAGGACTAATTTCAATGCAATCAATATACCTCCTCGCTCTCAATTATCATTGATTTTAGTCAAACCCAATTTCTCTACACTTTGTTTAGTTTATAATTCATTTATTTCTTTGAATAATCGCTTTTGAAGTCCCTACAAAGATCTGTGAATAAATAACACACTTTAATTAGTTGTTCCAATAAAGTAGGTGGAGTTTCCGCCGACTTAGATGCTCACTCAAAGAGTATTCCTCTTTAGTTCAAATCAAAGAAAATTCTACTATGTGGGCTATCTTAAAAGTCTCGAACTAAACAAACGAAACTCTTTTCAACTGGGGTCTACCCATGATCTTTTCTCTACTTCATTTTTATTTAATTTATTTCTCAATTGAATTACCAACCACACTATAAAAATCTGTCGTGGGGTTTGAGCTGCGCACTCAACCAAAACCACCTTACCTCATCACAATTCTTTCTAGTTTGCTAAAATGAGTAGTAATTCAAGAACCAACATTAATATGTATGAATGCGAGAGCGAGCTACGAAGAGGGCCATGGACTCTTGAAGAAGACAATCTTCTCATTCAGTATGTTTCCTCTCACGGTGAAGGCCGCTGGAATTCCTTAGCCAAATTTGCTGGTATTTTTCATTCCTTAAATCTCATACAAAAGAAATGAAAACAAAAAAGAAATAATTTATATATATATATATATTGGTGTGTGCAGGGCTGAAGAGAACAGGGAAGAGTTGCAGATTGAGATGGCTCAACTATTTGAAGCCTGATATTAAGAGAGGAAATCTCACTCCTCATGAGCAGCTCTTGATTCTTGAACTCCACTCCAAATGGGGAAATAGGTGTAATTTTTACTTAATTACACTCGATGCAACATCTCTCGTTATCTGCACATAGTGGCTTATTAATGCTAATGATGCCGAGTGAGTGCCAAGTGCACTTGACCAAGCGTAACATTTACGGGACCTCAAATCAGATATCATTTTTTTTTACTTTTGGTCTGAATAAATAATATTTCTAGCTCTGTCACTGTCATAATAATGGTAACTTTTATTTTAATTACGACCCTAGATGGTCGAGAATTGCGCAGCATTTACCAGGAAGGACAGATAACGAGATCAAGAATTATTGGAGAACAAGGGTGCAGAAACAAGCCCGACAGCTCAAAGTGGATTCCAACAGCAAGAAATTCCTCGAAGCAATCCGCACGTTTTGGATGCCAAGGTTAATGGAGAAAATGGAGCAGAATTCGCCGTCAACGTCATCTCCCTCCTCCTCCTCCGTCGAAACACACAGCTTCGCCGCGGTCCCCTCATCGCCGGCGATAAGCCAGCTGGCGCCTCCTGATTCGCTCGGTCCGAATACGGTAAATAATTCAGACAGTAATAGTAATCTTCTCGAGCAAATTTCAAGCCCCTCTGTGAACTTAACGGCGGTAAAAAATCACCCGGAAATTCCCATTGAGGAAAGTTACTACAATGTGGGATATTCCAGTTGCTACGATGACATGCAAGGGCAGGAGATCCCACTCCCAGATTGCCACGTGGCGGAGATTGATTGGTTTGTGGAGGACCTGAGCAGCACCTTTTGGAACACGGATGAGTTGTGGCAGTTTAGGAAGTGATGAGAATTGAGAAGATCCTTGATTGGTCTGTAGATAGACATTAATTACTTAATTAATTAGGAACTGCCTTAATTAATCTGATAATTAATTAAGTGGCTCTCGTTTTTAGTGGGGCCGAGAAAAAGGTCGCTAATAATGCTCTGTATAATCAAGAACTTAGGTTTTATAATGAGATTGGGCTTCTCTTTGATGCTTTCTACTTTCTCCTTTGTGTGGTCTAATCAAACTTTGTGCACACATGAAGTGTAATGCAAAGAGTTTCTTGTTCGCTTATTTGGACTCGGTAGGCTGCATTTTGATCTAGTACATTGTACACTACCGTTTCTAATTTTGAAATATCACATTACTTAGTTAAATATCACTTTTTAGTACTTTTACATATGCAAGGGTGTAAAAAAAATTTAAAGACGTCCTTATCACATTATTCTGTTTAATATAGAACGGGTTCATTTTGAATATCGAAAAATGATCCGTATAATTAAAAATTTATAGAACTGACTTATTGGAGTATAAGTTTCATGAAAAATTTTTATTGCCAAAGTGACTTTTTAGTATCGAAAAGTTGATATGTTCTAATTTGACAGGAAAGTAAATTTATTGGTAACTAATATATTATTTGATACTAATTAATATGTCATTATCGAAAATATAAATTGTTTCTTAATATATATATATATATATATATATATATATATGTGTGTGTGTGTGTGTGTGTGGGGGGGGACGATTATTGAACTATTATTGACAACAATAGTGGTATAGAAATGATAAAATGGGGAGTCAGTCGTGGAAACAACGTTTGAAGTGATTGCTCACAAGATGAAGGTGTTGTCTAATCATTTTTCGCTAGGGAGAAAATAATTCGAAAACATTTTTTCTTAGTTAGTGCGACAGAATTGAGTTTGAGGTTAAAGACCCATTCATTTTCATTGTTTTACCCATTCTATTAGTGGGTGACCATAATATTTATAATTGAATATCTGAATCGAGCTAAACCAAAATATTAAATTCGGTTCGAAATTTTAAAATTTTTGGATCAGATCGGATTTTATTTTTATCACAATTCGAATTTTCGGATTTATAAACATAACTAGTTACTGTATAGTATAAAGATTCCCTAAATTTAAACTCATAAATTCCTGATCCCTCATTGATAATGTATTCTCCAAAAATTTCAACAAAACATTCTCGAAATTCAAGGTGAGTAATATTATAGATTATAGATGATACAGTTCATGGTTATATGGTAGTGCCTAAGTGGAGGAAGGCATGATTTTCTGCTGACTAAGTATATTAATATATTTGAAAAATATTGGTCGGGCAATATGAAAATTCATATCCACCTTGTTGACTGATCTTCCCAATTTGCATAAGTAATAATAGTCTGAGATGATGGATGCAGAAATTAATTTCAAAATAGTCTTACTATTATTTAACGCGACAACATGGCTTGTATAACTTGGTATGCATGAGAAAGAAAAGTGAAGAAGGAAAAATCGTCTCCAATATTATCTAAATCAAAACTCCAAATAAATCAAATGGAATCTAAATGTTCCGTTCGATTTGGAGCAAATTGAACTTCTAAAAAGTTGAAAGAACTGATCGACAGATAATTTAGAAATACATGGTACCCAAACTATATTTTTTAGAATTAAAAAAAAAGGAATTACTAAAACCAAACAGACATTAACGACTTTATTTTATTTTTTCGATCTCTCGATTTAGGTTTGAACCATACAACTAGCCCAAAGGCGATAGGTAAACATTCTTATTAAATTGTTTACAAGGGAGATTAGAAAGATGACACATGTTTTTAAGGTAGTTATACAATGGTTGACATTCTTAAATATGGCATTAAACTGGAAAATTCCATAAATGTAAATGTGATTTGATCAAGTGATGTTATCCTCTACACAAAGGTCTCAACTAATTATTCATATGTTAAGAATCATGATTTGATGACGGAATCAGCATCTGCACTATAAATATAAGATGATATTTTTTATTTTTTTGTATTTTTTTAGGTGATGGATATTCGAGGTTTCGTTTGGGTAGTCACTTCGTTAAAAAATTCTTATTATCTAATGGGGCATGTCATCCTATCAGGCTAAGGTTTCATGTGAAATCAAAGGCATATATCCATCCAACTCTTCTATCAAATCACTAATGCACGTTTATTCTCTCTCCCCATTCTTGCAATCATCAAATTTCTCACGCGCATATTCCATAGATTGTACTTTTTTTTTTTTTTTTCATTTAAATTTCTTCTGCATTATATTGTGTATTTAGGGGCGAAGTTGAGAAATATGTTAAGAGCAATTTTTCTTTCAAGAACATTAGAATTTTTTATAAAACAAATTAAGAGAACCAACAAATAGCAATTATTAATAAAAAATAAATTATGAAATTTTTTCACTGAATTTTGAAACTTAAGGAGGGGACTATTTGCTTCTTCTAGGCCTTTACTAGCTTCGTCCTTGTGTGTAGTCACAATTTTCTATACACAATTTGCGACCATCTAAAGTGAGCATCATCATTTATACATAGTTTATGGTAGCATTTCATTTTTTTCTCTTAATAATTATTAAATTTACAAATTTATACAAAAAAAAAACTTGATTTAATGTTTTCCCATTTAATATAAAAGTGATTTTTAAAATTAATTTATTATTATTTTTATATAATTTGTAAAATTGGATATTTTAATCATAATTTATCAGATATAAGATACGAAAAAAAATTAAAGTGAATAAATAATATTAGTAATAATAATGATAAAACTATATTTTCCACTAAATTAATCAATATTAACAATTTAATGATACCTTTATAATGTAGTTTTAATCCATTGGCACAGGAAATTTTCGTGAAGACATAATTAAAATTGAAGGAGACTAAGATGGAGGAATGACATCTAGTACTATAGGTCATTTGAAGTGAGTTCTATCATTTTCCATTACATATGGTGCCTTTTCTTATCTCTTGGATAAAATATATCCCATAAAAAATTAAGTTCCATTGGAGAATATGTTGCATCAACTGTCACTTTAAGATTGAAGTAATCAAAAGGTCAATCATGTTGACGTCATCAAACATATGATGATCAACCGCGAATATTATATCTGCATAGCGTAGCATTTCTATATCCTTGGTATAAATTTACATTAATTATAGACATAATGCTTCCATGGTTCGAATCTGCCGAAATTGATAATATTCATGCAGATTGGTCGGCTAAATTAGAATTTTGATAAGTCCATCAACTTCTAAACAAAAGTTAATAAGATACATTAGGTAATGCTTAACATGTTTATTAGAGTTACGATGTCCGTCGTTATCTTATAGAATCTTAACGATTTATATCCTACAAATTCTTCTTACCAAATTCAGAAATAGCCGTTATGATATAGTAGAAAAAAATAGAGGCACTTGTATAAAAAATTTAGCTACTGTTTTTAATGAATGCATTCTGATTGTAGTGGCGGATGCAGAAAAAAATATTTGTAGGAATTGAAATTCCTCAAATTTTTGATTTTTTAATCTTCGAGACATTGATTCGGTAGGAGAAAAAGACAAATTTCGATAATTTCCAATTTTTTAAAAATAAAAATAAAAAATTGGTAGAGGCTTAAGCTCCACTGTATTTTACTGGGTCCGCCATGCCTAATCGAGAACTTTAGTTACATGAAGCTTCTGGTTGGAGAAAAATAAAACTCGAAATAGTAAACATGTGGTGTCGTGGTTTGGTTGGTGACGTCATATTTAGTTTTTCCTTTTCTATTTTGAATATTTATTTTAGTTACAGGAGCAAAAAATTTAAACTGAAAAATTCCACAATTATTTTATTGAAATTTTATTTAAGTTCCAAGAGCCCAAATTTTGAACTGAAAAATTCCACGTATAATATCAGGACTAAGAATGTGATTTGTGATATTTTCTACTAGTTAATTTCGAAATTTATCTAGGAAAAGAAAATATATTATATTTTCTCTTTAAGAAGTAATGTGCACGTGAGTGTGGGAAAATTCTAAGGAGATTTTACACTAAGTTTCCTTTTCGGATTCCCTAGAAAAAAGTTTCCTGCTGGGATAAATTTGTTTGAGAATCAACAGCTTCAAAATTAATTTTCCTCCACTTTATATTTTTGTAATTTGAAACTAAAGAGGAAAACTTTTCACGGAATAAGTAAAAAGGCGCAACCACTTGAGATGCAAATCCTTCATTTTTTTAGTCTACACATAAAAGTAAGGTTATTCAAGTAAAAAGGATTAAAAAAGGGTTAATTATAGTTTATATTCTGATTTTTTTAATTTTTTTACAAATCTATCCCAATTTTTATAAAATATTAATTTTATACTAGTTCTTTTAAATGTATCAAATGTATCACTTGATTAGATTTCCGGTGTCCATTTGGTGACGTGCTATACTGGATGCTTATGTGAAAATTCTCTTCCAAAGTAACTAGAAATAACGTGTCAAATATGAACCATTGTGTCATTTTTCAAAAAAAATAATCTCTCCTTTAAGTTGAGCATCTTCTTTCTCTCGTTTCAAAATTTTAAACTCTAATCCAACCAATCTCCAAAAACCTCACAACACTCCATGTACAAAATCTCCGATGAATCTCTGAAAACCTCACATTCTCGAAAATTTATAACTATAATCCAACAAAATCTATCTCCGTCACGTTGTGCAGAATATAAAGAAGCTGTCATATTATGGGCTAGAATATCAAATGGATGAAGTTGGGGAAGTATTAGGTAAAGCATAATTCATATATCTTAATTTGATTCTACTTGAGCTGTTATGTACAATCATTTTTCAAATGAGACTCTTGCTCATGCTAGTTTATCTAATGATCCAATTGTGTGCATTACTAGTCCAAATAAGGGAATCGCCTTTTTAAACTTAAAACTATTGTTTAAGTTTTAGGGGAATGCAAGGGTATGAGTATGAATGGTGGAAATTTTGTGAATGCAATTGTTTTTTACATAGTAACATAAGAGCATCAACAACGCAGCTAATCTGACATGAAGCAGCGAGACGGAACGGCAGTTTCCACGTGATGGCATGCGATGGCATGTCGTTTCTCGCGCCGCCACGCGCGCGCGCACTACACGCGGCCCTCGGCCATTCGCGTGGCGCGTGCCCCCCAATTATTTTTTTTAAAACCGAAATTTCGGCTGGTGTTTAACTTTTTTTCAAAGTTTCAGCCGCTTTATAATTTTTTATTGTAAAAATTAGCAGTTGGCAACGGCTATAATTATTTTTTTTATTTTAATTTTCACATCTATAAATACATTTCATTTCTTCACATTTTCACACCACAGTTCGGATTCTTCTTCAATTTTTCTCCAACTTCTCTCTATATTTCATTCTTTTTCCCTTCAAACTTTTTCTCATTTTTCTACCAAATTCTCATATTATTATTCTCAATTTCTTCTACTTTTTTTTCCCAATTTCCACTATGTTGGAGTATAGCAAACAATTCGTCAAGTATGAGCCGTCCGATTAGACAAAAAGCGGCGAAGGCGAAGGCCACGAATTAATCATGTATAATTTGTACTTCAAAACCTACAACAAAGACACGTCTCGGATGAACGAGGCTCAACTACAAAAACACCTTCGATTTCTGAAAGCTCTCAAGGAGAAATTAGAACTCTCTTAATGTAGTTGTAGTTTTTTTTTAATTATTATGTAATTTTTTTATTTCAATTATGTAATTTTTTAAGTTAAATTAAATTAAGATATATAAATGTACATAATTGAAAATTATGTGAAATAAGAAAGAATTAAAAAAAGAGTTGAAACCCAAGAATAATGCTAGTGATGGGATAATATAGTGATAGGGTTGTGGGTGTTAAGTGATGTGGGAAAAAGGAGAAGTAGAACCCATAGATAATGAAAGTTAAGTAATGAGATAGTAATAATGTTGTAGATGGCGTAAGAAAAAGTAGAAGAGAGAAACAAATTTATACACATGAGAGGTTCACGTTTTTCCAAATAAGTTGAAATCAATATTTGATACAATAGTTCAATTTCTAATCTTTTATTCGTCTCCATTTTCTTTGTGACGTAGCCTTTCTTTTCTTCATTTTGTTATTCTATCATTGAGACTTTTTATCAAATACTTTGTCTGCGTGTTTTGCTGCTCTATTCTCAACTGTGCTTTTAACCATTCATTTTGGTTAGCACCACTCATCACCTTTTCTTTCTTTTCCCTTCCATTGCTTTGATTTTATGGAGTGTTGTGAGGTTTATAGAAATTAGTTGCATTAGAGTTTAAAAATTTTAAATGGGAGAAAGAAGAGGCTCAACGTAAAGGAGACGTAATTTTTTTTCCCTATAAAAATGACGCTTTGGATCATATTTGACACACCATTTTTAGTTATTTTGAGAGAGAATTTATAAATTCCGGCATGTCACGTCATTAAATGGATACTGAAAACGAATAAAATTACTGAATCTGCTGCATAATTTACTAATCTCATAAAAATGAAATTTATTAGAGTTCGAATCCTAGAGGTGACAAATTATGTTTTTTAATTCAGTAAATTATACAGCGGATTCAGTAATTTTATACGTTCGATGCAATAAGAAAAAGGGGACACACAGACTCATTATAAGAAGGAGACTCATAATACCCAACCAATATATATATATATATATATATATAAGGGTGAGTTAAAATAAAAGGCTTGTTATTATGAGAACGTGAGAATACTTGCTTTGAACATATAAAGTAATTGCATTTGCAGTGAAAATCAACTGCACTGAAAAAAATAATTTTTTTGCCACCTCCAGGATTTGAATCCGAATTTGCATCATCCACCATAGAGAGATGCATCCGCCATAGCACGGCTCTTGTTTAGTCCATCTTAGAATTATTTGTTTTATACATTCAGTTGAGTCTAATACCTTAAAAATGTTATTGGTGTCATTAAATTTTACAAATTACATAAAAATCAAGGCTCAATTTGTTCTTTTATTCATTTATTTGAAATTATAGAGAAAATGAACAAATTGAGCTTTAATTGTTATGTAATTTGTAAAAATAATGATGCCAATAATAATTTTTAAGGCAATAGAATCAAAATAAATGTATAAAAACAAAACAAATAATGCTAACGTGCCATAAACGAGAACAATGCTTACAGATGGTGCTTAGATAAGGTATGTGGCATACCATTTTAAACCCTTTCGATCTTAAAGATCCACGATGGATGCAACTCCTTGTTGAACGAGTGCAACACTCTGGTTCAAATCGCATAGAGAGCGAAAATTTCATTTAATTTCAGTTTTTCTAATACATTCAGTGTAAAGATTTTAGAGTTTTTACGTTAACTCACTCATATATATATATATGAATATATAGGATTTGGTGAGAATGATAAATTAACGTGAGAATTAAGAATGACACATATAAAGACGAATTACGCATGCATAAACATATCAAATTTCATGCATAAAAATTCACAAATAAGCATTTGGGTTCGAATCTCATTAGTGGCGAATCATTCATGAATTTCTTATGCATGGAATTTACCGTGTTTATGCATACGTAATTCGTATTTATGCATTATTCTGAATTCTCACGTTAAATACAATTCTTAATCATTGGATCTCACCCATATATATATATATATATATATATATATATTGGTTTGTTTCTTAATTTCTTTTGTATATTATGAATAATAGGAATGTGGAGTAACCTTTTAAGGATGAAAAATGAACGTATATGCACCAATATTTCTATACTATCAATTTCAAATCTCGATTCTAATGTACAAGAATACATTGTCATAACTCACAAGACTCATGAGCTATATAAGTCAGATAGAAGGTTTGTTGACATAATAAATGTTAATCGTTATTAAATGAAAACTGTGATTACTCAATCGTTATCTTTTTCTTTTTTCAATTATAAAATAAGAATCAAAACAATATATATTTACAGCAACTTTATGAAAAATGAAGAAATTTGACATCCTTAATGATGTGAACATATACCATATCCACTTATCCATGAGTACAATTTCAATGACGATAAACATACAATCAACCACGTAGCTTGAATACATAATCAAATATAAAGAAATAATGGTTTCTTTTAATGATTAGATGTCACCTATTATAGTTTAAAAGATAAGACTACCTATTTATATAAAATTATAATATGGTATTGAAATAATAAAATAATGGGTTTATTACATCTATCTATTTATGGATAACTGTCTATAAAATCATAAAGAATATGCTAATTCTGATTTGTCCTGTACCTTTCAAAATTTGAATGACAAATCACGAAGTTTTAAAAATTCTCAATTATCTCATTTGATCAAATTAAATCACAAAATTTTACAAATTATCAATTGTCCAATCTGACGAAATTTGGGAGAAATCATAACTGAGTTGCCAGACCAAAAAGCCTATGTGGTATGAACGGCCGGTTAGCAAAATGACGTCGTATTGTGAGGCTTAAGACAACGAGAGACACCGAGAGTGGTTACACTTCTCGAATCATCAATTACCCGTCTTCGACGAGATTGTGTCAGATGAAATAATTGATTTAAAAAAAAAAAAAAAACTTCATGATTTAATTTAATCAGATAAGGCAGCAAGATAAATCAAAATTAATATTATTTTTATGATTTTACATGCAATTATCCCATCTATTTATATAGTATAGGTATTTTTGCTTGTTTCTCTGTTTCTACGGCGGAACACAGGTTTCGGTTTTATGTGGAAAACCGACAAAAAATAAAACACCCTTAATCCCCAATTTCCTTTATAATTGGGAAGAAAGATCTCAAAAATTTAACAAAGATTCTTTAAAATTTTAATAATGATAATAATACATATATAATATCTTAGACGACATAGAAGAAACAAAATAGATCGCGGTTTATATTATCTAAACGAAGCATACTTTGGGATTCTTTGCGAACCAAACCTTAGTTTGGTGGATTTCACTTGTTAAACGTGCACGTTGTTTATTTTTACTACCTTAATTTTGATGAACAATTGACGCAAATAACATTTTTTTATAAAACAAAATATAACTCATATTCACACATTTTTCTGAATATATGAATTTTGTTCCAATTTGATTTTGCACACAACTTTTAAATTTTATTCACTCGGATGCATAAATTTTGCATTGTTTGTAATTTTCTTTCAATTTCATATTCTAACGAAATTGAGGTTAACTTGGCAACCGAAATTATCAGCAGAAACACAGCGACCCGAATAAAAACGATGTAGTTTTTCTTTTTAAAATAAGAGTTTCCAATATAAGTTCTTTTTCATGATTTTCAAAAGAGTTGCAGTCTCCATAATATTCAAAACGAATTTACTAACTCTTAATAACATCTTCGATCATACTCCATAATGGAGTACAACTTTATTTCGGAGAGCATTTTTAAGTGTCAAAATTGGTAAAATAATCAGGATTCAAACTCAATCTTGTATATAATGACACATTTATAACTTTTTTTTTTTGTGTTTTATTGTATTTGGAATCAAATCATGATCATCCATCTTATAAATTTGTACCCATAAAACGATATTACACAATAATTTATTACTTGAATATTAATGTTCGATGCTCTATATATTTTATTCAATTTAGAAAATAAATATATTAGCAAGCCATCTCTGTGTTGAAAGATGAAAACTATTTATTTACGATCCAAGACCAAAGTATCAATCTAAGATTTTTTTTTATACTTTGGCGTGAAGGAATGATGTGATTTAATTCTTAGAAATCGCTGTTATAGAATAGGAGGTCGCACAGTTAGGTGTCTCCGAAAAACAATATCAATCTAAGATTAAAAAAAATAATGTATTTCAAAATTTTAATTATATTTATAATAACTGGCAACAAAAATTCCTTAAATAATAGAAGCGCAATAATTAAAAATAAAATAGAATTTGATTATATATAAATACTTCATACAATATATATAAAACTAAATATAACACGTACATGTATAATCTAACCTAATATTAGATTTCAAAATATAGTTAAGGGGTCGCATCCAAGAAAACGAGCTCGATGTGAGCATTGAAAGACAAGGCAAATGTTATTATATAATCTATTACCCAATTAGACCACTTCGTTTTTTTATTAACGATGCAAAAACTATGATTTAACATCTCACTTAATTAACTTGCCTCGCAAACATAATAATTAGGTTAGTAGTTCAGCTGAGGGTTTATGATTAGCCATTTTACATTATAATTAATATTCAAGAGGTTCGTGGACTTAAATTATCATCGTAAATTCGTAATTCAAGAGACGGCAATTTTTTTTAGAAAAGTCAAAATTCTTTTATTTTTTGCTTGGGTGTAAGTTATATTACATCAAAAGAGGTAAAAATATGACAACAAAGTCTCTGTAACAACAATCTTCTAATACGAGAATCTATCAATAAAGATTTTTGGCCTCGTTGAAATCTCATGAATAAAGCCCTCGCGAAGGAAATAGCCTACAATTATAACTTTTAGACATTTTTATATTATTGAACAAAATAACTGATTAATTTAATAATAATTGTATATTTCTCTCGTTCTTTCGATATAAAAAAAAAATAGCTAATTCAACTAATTAGACCAATCTAGCAATCCATACAAACAACGACATAGCCACCTTATAATCTTCCACGACACAAACAAATCAAATGCCATCTCCATAAAGTCGAAGTTAAAAAAAAATAGTAATAGAGAACAATTAAATAAAATAAAAGCCAAATTTCGAAAACTTAGAAAGCAAGGTGCGGAATAACGGCTACTTGGTCGATCCCTTTTACAGCCTAGCTCCGTTCCACTCCACATGAGATTCCCCCTTTTCTCCCCCAATAAAATGAAATGCGCTCTACATTTCAAACCCAACACTATTAAACTTCATCTTCAAATCTCCACATCCAAAACACTCTCTCTCTCTCTCTCTCTCTCTCTCTACAATGGCCAACAAAAAGTCATCCCTTGTGCTCAAAATCCTAATTCTACTAGCCAAATTGAAATAACCCTTGCTCCGAAAACTGGTGTCTCTAAAGAAGATGAAGAAGTTGAAGCTGCTGGAGCAGTACAGCTACTACAGCTACGTCAAGGAATACGAATTCTCCCCTTCGACCACTCCGATCATCGAGTTCCGTCGAATCTCGAGAAAAGGGAGTTTGAGCTTGAAGAAGCTCTACTCCAATTTGGTGCTGATTTGCAGGAGTTTTCTGGGATCGAGTAGCAGAAACAAGGAGATTTATCATTTGGAAATGGGGTTGAATTCGTCGCTGGTTTGCGCAGAAGAATCTTCCGGAGAGATGATGATGATGGCTGAGAGCGAAGACGATGATAGTGATAACTCAGTTGATGAGAGAGCAGAGAGATTTATTCAGAGCTTTTATCAAGAGATGAGGAGACAGAGGACAGAATCCAATTCTCAGTTGCTGCTTCAAAATTGAGGATTTATATTTTGGAGCGAATGTATGTTTGATTTTGATTTTGTTATTTTTGTTGTTGCATTTGTTGCTTTGAGTTTACTCTCCACGTTATTTTATAAAGACGCAGAGAAATTCTTTTGTACGTGTGATTTCGATTTTTTTTAATATAAATATGAATTCGTTATTTCATTTATAACTCTGGTTTCATTAGCTTCATCAGTATATAATGTCATGTTAATAAATAATTTTATTTTTGGTGAGTTACTCGACGCGACCTCGGACCTGGCCGCCTCCTTTTTCTCAGAAAGAGTTGTCACCTCCTCTGGCACCTTTGCTCTGCAAGACTCGGTCTCGATTATGACCAATGGCAGCTAATGACGAACAAAAGTGAAGAGTTTCAACACATAAACTCTTAAGTATTTTGACACATAAATAAAAGAAATCCTGGGTTGTGCAGATTTCCCTTTTTAGCTAACTATTTGATTGAGAGAAGAGGTGATATCCTAAAAAGATAGCTCTTAACACATAAACTGATTTATTTTAACACATAAATAAAAGAAATACTGGGTTGTGCAGATTTCCCTTTTTAGCTAACTATTTGATTGAGAGAAGAGGTGATGTCCTAAAAAGATAGCTCTTCCACACTCACCTCGTCCACTATATCTCTTCCCTCTTCTCTCCCTAGACACACACAACATACCTCCGTTCTCAGTTTCTTTTTTTCTCCCATTTGCAAAAACAGAGCTTAGTCTCCTTCTTCATAGAGATTGATATGGCGTGTCAAGCTTCCCATAACAAATCACGCGTGGTAAGTTTTTAACTAAACAATCTTAATATCTACTTCATATTTATAAACTAACGTGTGATTTGTCTAAATATTCAGGGAATATTACCTATTAATTTACCTCCATCTGTTGCTTGGCATTTGGAGTCAAATATAATGCCATCTGTGCGAGATCAAGGAAAAGCTAGTAAGAATAACTGTTTTTTTAATACAGATTTTGCTTAACATAAATCGTCTCAAGAATTTTAAGAAAATAATGGTTTTGTTCTAAAAGAGTTTCAGTCATCAGTTATGCAAATATTAGAAAAGTTGTGGTTAAAATTGTTTCTTTGTTTCTCAAAGAGTTTCTTTCATTCAGTTATATGTTGGGCTTTTGGGTCCGTAGCTGGGTTGGAGGCGTATACTAACCTTGCCTACGGAGGGAGTTGCGTATTGTCAAGACAGGAACTCTTGAATTGCATTGATAGCAATCCAAAGAACCTTCCAGACAAATTTGTTGACACAGAAAAATTTTATGCGACTGGAATTTCACAAGCTTTTAATTGGGTACAACGTAATGGGCTGCAGCTAGAGAAAGATTTCCCATGGAAGGGGACCCTTGGACCGTGTATTCCCAAGATAATGGTAACTTTCATATCTTGTTTGTGTTTAATTTACTTATTTTAAAAATACATATTTTCTTTCTTTTTCAGAAGTGGAATGGCATAAAATTAGTTCACCACAAAAAGATTTCAACAGATGAGTGGAACTTACTCAGTGCACTTGAGAGAGGTCCGGTGGTTGGCGGCATTGCGTTCACTAGGGATATCAAGAATCTTGGAGAGGTACAGAATTTTTTTTACTCATTTGAGAACTCCGTAAGCTGTTATTTTTATTTTTGTAGTTCTATGATTATATATATAATATCGTAAAAAAAATTCATCGAAGTAGGATTATTATTATTGTTATTATTATTATTATCACTAATTTCATTTTAAGTTGGGAAATAGAGGACATGAGACCCATACCCTACTGACTTGCTCCTATAAAAACACGACATTTCGTTGGAATGACTTTTCTCTTTTCTCTTCAAAAAGAAAAAAGAAAAGAAAAAAAACGACATTTTAAAAAAGTTACAATACTGATATAGATTACCCATTCAGGCTCCAAGCTGTTTTTTTGTTAAAATATGATTGGTATAATTGTGCTATTTGCATGGCTTGCTGCTATGAATGAAATGGAATATCAATGCAATAACTGATATTGTATAAGTTTTTTTAATGTAGTAAACTGTATTTTAGGGTATTTGGGATGGCCACTCATGCATCCCCTTGGAAGGAGACAAGTATCCATACCACGTAGGAGTTTTCACCGGATACGACACTGACAAAAACGGTGAAAACTTCTACTGGTTTCAAAGTTCATGGGGAAAAGGTTGGGGGAATGATGGATATGGAAAAATCCTCCGCGAATCGAGTTACAGTAGTTGCGAGAAGCGTATTCCACCTTCCGATTGCGAACTTATCAAATTTACAAGAATCCCTACGGAAATTTACAAGATTGAGAAAGGAAATGTCCAGGACGTACAATATACCAATGTTGGCGAGAAGGAGAAGAAATGGTTCACGAAGTGTCATTTGAAACGGGTTATCGACGACTATGAATACAAAACAGTGAGAATTTATCTTGTTTTATCTAATATTTATTATGAATTCACTTACAGTTATTTTCTTTTTTTAGCGGACAAATATCGAACTCGATTCAGTTGAGGTGATTAGCCGACAAATAGGGTGCAGCAGATATACTGTGACATTCAAGATCAAGGTCAAAGACTTCGAGGGGAACACGAGCACGAGGATATGTGAGGCGCAGTTATTTCTCAAGAAAGATGGAAAACACGTTACCGAAAAACTTAGAGAAGATGGTGTTGAGGTCTTTTAGATATACTTCTGTCGGTACTCTTTTTGTTAATGTTCTGGAGCTGTATCTCTTCAGTTAGTTTTTTGTAATGCTGCCCTGCGATAAGTGGTTAGTGTTTCAAACTTTTGTTAATGTTCTGGAAGGTTTGAACAAAACTCGATTTACGTAAGGTACACTAGTTGCCGTTCTATAGGCAATATTCTGTAGTGCGCCCGCAATTGGCTAAAATGTCCCGCTGTTAGACCTCTTTGAGGTTCTCGAGCCCGATAAATGCGACGGCTGGGATTGGTATGATTAGGACGATCTTCCGACGCCATTATCACCTCGTTTGAAATTGCAATTGTACAAGGCCTCAATCCGTTCGCACCCAACTAGAGCGGTGTATGTGTGTTTTACATGAACGGCTGGGATTTGCTTAAGGATTCTTGTAAATTGGATAAGTGCGCAATTGGAAGTAGGAATTAGAGGTGTCAAATTGGCAAGCCCTGCCTGGCCCAGGCCCGGTGTGGGCCGCCCGATAGAATAATGAAGCGGGCTTGGGCTGGGACATATAGATGAAGCGGGCTCCAATTGGGCTTTTTTTAACTCAGGATCGGCCCGAGCCCAAGCCCGCCAGAAACCCAGCCTAGCCCTAGCCCAGGCCCAGGCCCAAAAGTGTAGTATATGTATATGTATAATTATATATATCACTCACTCTCTCACTCTCTCTCACCTCACTCACGTCACACACTCAACTCTCTTCTCCCCACTTTATCTTTCTTCTCTCCCCACTTCTTCTCTTTCTTTCTCTTTTCTTCTCCCTTCCCCGCGCCTCCCTCTTCTTGTCTTCCATTCTTTTTCCTTTTCTACAACAAGTCTAAAACTACATCCTAGCTTAATCTCTAGCCTATTCCCTAAATTTGCAGATTTCAGAATGGAAGAGGAAGAATGCAACGGCTCCAAGCCTCCAAGCAACGGCTCTCTTCAATTCATTCTTCATTATAAATATAGATAATATTCATTCTTCTTCTTCATTCTTCATTCTTCAATTCTCTCTCAATTCTCCAATTCCATATTCTTCTATCTATTCTAACTGTTGCCGCTTTGTTGTGGATTGCATTTGTTGTCGATTTCAAATTCAATCGTTGTTGTTGTCGATTGTGTTGCCAATTGTTGTGATTGTTGCCGCATTCTCTCACTGATTGTTGCCGATTTCTACTCGTCGGTTAGATTTAATTTTTGTTGCTAATATTTTCGTAATTTCTGTCGATTTTCATTCTTTAATTTTTCTATTTGTGTAATTTGGTTTATTTCTGCAAATTCATTTGTTTATTGCTCACTTTAGCTATAATTTGTTTAATTTGTTTTAATTTAATTATTTACTAAATTAATTTTAGTAACTTGTTTACTTTTATATCTTCTAAAAATGAAAAGATTTTGGGAAAAATCTATTAGTTCATCATCTACACCACAAATACAAAGTGATCATCTTCCTTTAAAATATATGTCACCAAACTTGCGACGAACAATAGAAGAGGAAATAGAAGAACAAGAAACTCATATGGAAACTCAAACATCTACTTATATTAAAAAAACCACCAATTATATCTAAAACTAGTAAAGTATGAAATTATTTTGATTTAAATAATGACAAAGCAATTTGCAAAATTTGTAAAGCTAAATTTTCATTTAAACCCAATAGTGGCACGAATATTTTAACTAGACATTAAATAACCATCACAAGAATTGAGAAGATAATAACTTGTCAAATGATAGTAGACAACAAAATTTGGATGTTTCATCTAGTGGCTTCATTACAAATTATGTATATAAACAAGATGAAGTAAGATATGAACTAGCTAAAATGGTTATAGGAGCCGTACTTTCCTTTATTTTTGTAGTAAATCATTATTTTTCAAATTTTATGAAAAAAGCTCAACCTTGTTTTAGAAATGTTTCACGAAATACTTGTTCTAAAGATGGTTATAAATTATATGAATATGAACTTATGGCTAGGAAGAAAAGGTTTGCATTATTTATGTGTTACGGCACATTGGATAAATGAAAATTTCATATTAGAAAAAAGAATAATTGAATTTTCATTGCTTGAGCATCCACACGATGGTCTATGTATATATCAAGCTATTATGGCTTGTTTGAATTATTGGAAGATATGTGATAAAATTATGTCTATTATTTTAGATAATGCTTCAAATAATAGTAGAGGTATAGAACTTTTAAAAGAATTTTGAAGCCAAATTTTGATGCAAATTTTTTACATATTCGTTGTATTTGTCATATCCTACATCTTTGTTTATGTGATGGAATGTGAAGTGTTAGGCCTCATATAGATCTTATAAAAGATTGTTTGTTATTTATTACATCATCATTGGTTAGGTTGCAAAAATATAGAAGAATGGTAAAAAGTGCAAAAATGAAATTTAAAATTCCTTATATGATGTAAAGACTAGGTGGTCTTCAACTTATAGAATGTTAATGGAAGCTAAACCTTATTCTTCAATAATAATAAGTTATATTAAAGAAGAAAATAATTCTAGAATTAATACTATTAGTGAAATGAATTGGGAAATTATTGATATATTAGTT
>JAYDZE010455345.1:0-34818 GCA_034509125.1 Monilaria moniliformis
AAGTGGCTGTAGTTTAGTGGTAAGAATTCCACGTTGTGGCCGTGGAGACCTGGGCTCGAATCCCAGCAGCCACACATTTATTTTTCTACTCTCTTTTTTTTTTTCTTTCTTTCAGTTGAAGACCCACCTAATTACGTTTGCCTATGCATCATTATTGATATTATTCCCTCAATATATGTGTGTTTTTGTGTGTGAGAGAGAAAGATTATAATACATATTGATGAACTTAAAAACTATCTTTTCTTTCCAATAATGTTTTTGGCAAAAATAGTAACTTTATGTCCTCGCGTTTCACCTCTCCCGAAATAGTATGTTGTATTAGATACTTCAATCATTGGAATACTAATACAACTGCAAGCACTATTAAACGAGAATTGTAGCAAAAAAATTTTTTACTAATTCACAACTAAACATAGTCTCAGTCCTGAATTATAATAGAAAAATACTAACTCAACTAAGAATACGTCAATTGTAAATTGCAATAAAAAAATACTAATTCACAACTAAGAGTACTCTCAATTGTGAATTGTTGCCAACAGTAATTTGCGGTAGCAACGAATGTGCAATTGGTGATAGATTCATCCTTATGCAGTGTAGAGGTTTGTTACTCAAAATCAAGCTCAATGAAGATGATGAGTTCAAATTTTGTTGGTTAATAACTCTTTGCTCTGGAGTTCAATTGAAAAATACGTAGATATTGTTGGAATGCTCTCAACAATAGCTCAAAATTTCAACAGTGATTTGATAAAGTTTCGTAATGGCAATTTTCTAACCATTTTTGGTGGCAAAACCAATAGGTTAGAGGTGGAAAAAATAGGCTCGGCCAGTCCAATCTGATTTTAGACTGGGTTGGGCCAAGAAATTCTAAACCTAGACAGATTTTGGGCTGGCCCAAAATAACAAAAAGCTCGATGGCCCGGCCTAATCTCGTCCGGAACTTTATGAACTCCGTAGGCACAGCTCGGGTCGGGCCGGACCGGTGTTGAAAAAAAGTTAGTGGGCTCAGGCCAGTCTTTTGCCAGCTCTAATTATGGATACCATTGAAAAATTGATATCGAGAACTTTCAAACAATACATTAAAATTGCTCATCAAAATTCCAAAAAAATAAGTGATTTGACTCATGAAATTTATGTATTGTCTAAAAAAAAAGAATTAATTAAAGACCAAATTTAGATATAACTCATGTTCATAATTCCATAAATAAGCAAAAGGAAGTCTTATGGAGATTTTTTTTTATTAACATTTAAAATTTCATTTTGTACTTCGCTAGAGAACAATTTAGTATCAATTATAAAAAAATTCGCCTTTCCAAAATATTTTATTACTTGCATCCAACTAAATATTTATACTAATGAATTCACAAGTAACATTAGTTTTGCATAAATATAAGCTTAATTAGTAAGACATTTTCCTTCAATTAATAAGTTGGCGAGCGTGGGTGTGTGCGAGTTGCAAATCAACAAAAAAAAAAAACACATCATGATCGTTTACCTCATACTGTGGACAATACAATATACTAATCTTCTATGTAACAAATTAGAAATAGAATTGATATGAAAATTGTAAAATTCAAATGTCAACACTCAATTAAAAGAATGTATTTCCAAAAAAAAAAAAAAAAAATGAGAAGGATTTACCAATTTCAAACTCCACATAGCATACTCCCTGACTTCTGAAGCCCTTCTTTGGTAACAAGTGCAAAATAGGAGATGAAATACTTCCATAAGCCTTTCAAGTATGAATTGGAAGACCATTGCAAAATAAGAGTATACATTACTTTGTTTCATCATCACTTTGATCAAGAAAACTTAACAAAAAGCCACTAACAATTCTTCTTGCTAATGGATGAGGGATGTTTCGACACAACCGTCCATCAATATATGCAACTATACCTGACAACACAAACTTCCCCAATCCCCATTTCCACACAAACTTCACCTTTTGCTCATCAATGGCTTTCTCTTCATCTGCCTTTGCTTCATCCCTCCACTTTATTCTGCCGATAACTCTGCCAGACTGCTTCCGCAGCACGCGAATCATGAAACTCACAAACAGGTGCTCGCATAGAGTCAGGATCGTAGGGCCAAGTCTCCACTCCTGTCACGAGAATTGGTTTTAGATGACTGACTGGAAACAAGACAGCAAGTTTCTGCTAGGGCAGTTCTAACACAATTAATGTATCCTCAAAGTTCATCAATTTTTCCAACGAAAGGTGCAGCAGCCCAGCCATGCTTATAGATCCTATTTTAGATCTTACCAGAGAGAACATCAACATATCTTTCACATGACATCTTTAAGCATGTTTCCTTATTGTTAACTTCGACCCTTTAACCTGAACTTTATTCAAATCTAGCGTTTTCTTTACGCAAAGTTCGAGTTTTTCTATAATTTTGAATCGTGTGTGTCCCTGTATCAAAAAGTTGAGATGCCACAGGCAAACAGATAGAGCACGTGCTTACCCTTTCCCCTCGGATGTGTTGGAGGGAATGACTTGAAGATTCCCCCTTCAACAATGACTTGCTAGCAAGAAATCCCTTTACACGTTCCATAATCTCATTGATGAGAGAACTGCTTGGAGGAAGGTTTTTGAGAATAACCTAAATGAAAATCAATAATGAAATGTGGTCATGGTTAGATACACTACCAGCCTAGAGAAGAGACGGACAAAGGTGAAAGTGGAGTGTCAACATTTCTGTACCAATCTATGCTAGGCATAAGAACAATATCCAAGCCACGATGAACACAGACATTTATCCAAACACCTGACTGGTACACATTCTAGGCATGACAAAACATCATCGAGAGGAAATTACCTGGTTTTCAATGACCCTCACCCTAAGATATTCTTGTTTGTACATCGTATCCAACATTGCTTGAAGATAGCCCTCAATGTATAGCTGCATGGTTTAACATAAAAAGATTTGAGACTGTAAACTAGTACTCAGCACCCAGAACATAAATACTTATTTTGGTGGATTGGGAGGATGAAATACTTGGCAACTTTAATGTTTCTACTGCACTTTGAAGTTGTTTAAAGAAAACTTCATATGAAAACGCTGATTTATAACAAGCATCACAGCCACTATATGGTCCCAGGAAAGAACTTTTTACTCCTTAACAAACCTCATCAACCCCAGGACTTCTGTCTAGCTTAATTTTTCGATCTGGGCCACCTTCCATGAAAGCACTACCAAGAACAGATGGTTCCATAGCTAACTTGAGAATTCCTTGGTGAAAACCATTAACCTACAAAATATGTGCTTCAAACATTTAAGTGAGAGATCCCCAGTCTATGTTTGAGAAACGATGAGAAGCGACTAAGTCTCACCACTCCATTGAAACCATTTGTTTCTGCTCCCCTAAGAATAGAGTCTGATACTTCAGTGACTGCAGCAAATAGCACATTAGACCCAGCTGTTTTTAACTGCAAATGGGACACACGGTGAAATTTTATTACTGTGGAAACTAAATCAACTACTCTTTTGAAAATAGGAGAGAATGACATACTGTCTTTCCCAGATCACCAAAGTAGCGCTTTGTTCCTGAAAAACCTTTGTTGTCTACAATTTTGCTGATCAGCTTGAGAGTGCCTGGTTTCAGAAAGTCCAGAATCAGGCCAGACTCATATTGCAGTAATACTAAAACCAATTATACAACACAGATATCAAAAACGCAATTGACCAAAGTTCTCTATCTGCTATAAACATCCAAATGTACTGCATGGATCATAGTCAGACCAATTCAAATGATGACTAGAAAGCATAATGTGTTCAGTGTTCTAGAGATAAAATACTAAGTATATGCGAACCAATTGTTGTTTCTTCACATATAATATTAATAGAACATTAAGCAATAATATTGAAAAAGTATCATCATGGTAGTCGCAAGCATATCGAGGAGAAGGAAATACCCAAGGTTACCCCAGGAACATTAAGCAAGCCGGTTGAAGGATCAAAAAAGACGTCAAGGGAGGATGAAGCAAGATCATCAAATATAGAAGCAAAAGCTGGAGGAAGCAGCGGGCTTCCCTTGGCAATGTAGATAGCTCTCATGGCATACCTATTGAACTTAATTGATTTAGGGAAGCCAAATTGTTAAAACAGAAGGACCGCAAAGATCAAAAGGTAGTAGCACCGTACCATGAATAATGCTGTGCGCATTTTATAGTCAATTCTTTAAGTGTTATCAAAGCATGTGTTACAAGGACACCATTGAGTTCAACAGTTTTTCTTTGAATAGCAGGTATCTGAAGGAGAGGAAGAACAGTAATGCAGCACCATATTGAAAACAAAAACAATGTACCAATTACAAACTTGATAAAGAGAAGAAAAGAAAATAATTATTCAACAAGAAGTTGCTCTCATACCTTAATCACACTATGGAGTAAAGACCTCAGAGTCTCTTGAGTTGAACTGTAGCTGTAACGTGAGTCCCCAGGAAGGAAGCTTGCTACGATCTTTAATATCATAGAGAAGCACGAATCAGTTGCTTGGTATAGATGACAGTTAGTACTTGTAGCTGGGCGAGTAGAAAGCATGGAATGTAAGAAGTTATAAAGAAAGCAACCAAGTAGGATACCAAACCTTTATAGGGTGGACCTCAAAATGATCAAAATAGTACTGGCTGGACGTTGTTGAATTACTGAGAGAACTTCTCCAGAATGGAACAATTCGCATCAGTGTGTCCTCATCAATGTTCAAGTCGAGAGGCTGCAAAGATGATGGAATTTGACAAAGAGCTTTATGAATAGAATGACTCTGCTACATTTATAATAGACATTACCTGAAGCACGATAGAAAGGTACTTCACTTGTCTGACATTATAACTAGTTGGAAGTAAAACTAGTCCAATGTGAAGGACACACTCATTTGTATCAGACTTCTCCGACTGGTGCCTGCGAAGCATGGCATTAAATGGAGCCCCAGCCCACTTCTCATCCACACTTAACGACTGCATTAATAAGAAACAATGATCAGTAAAACAATGATCAGTAAAGCATATAATAATGACAATAACAGCAACAGTATGTACCTGCACTCTGATTTGGCTATAGTTTAGCTGATTGGTCATTATACCATCCCAATTAATTCTTTCAAGCCTTGTAATAATTATTGGTACATAGCTGGACGGGTCACCTAGATCTACCTCCTTCGGAAAATTGTAGTTTAATGTAAGCTTAGGAACCAAAAAAATATCTATAAAAATAAAATCGTAAGCAACTAAAAATATAGCAACAGCTCAAAACAGTAAGGCTTGACAAACAAAGGATTGCCCAGTTACATCTATATGAATGAAGAGGGTTGATAAATGTCTCCAACAATTCTATAGCAGGAAGCCTTATCTAACTCTGAGGAGAGAGCTTTTTGGAACAGAGAGTAAAAACAAGGAGTTGAAATTTCGAAAAGCCAAGGCAGTCAGGAAAATTGGTGATCAGCTTTTACCTAAAGAGATACTGTTGGCACTATTTCGTTCTCATTCTTCTTTCAAAAAATCAAAGATAGGGGTAGTTCATATTTAATTTTACTGAAAAAAGGCAACATACACTTTCTATCGCCTCAGACAGAGTAAATTTAAAAAACTAATAAAACTGAATATCAAACAGTGATGACCTAGTACTTCATTATAGTAATTTCTACTCAAAGGCTACATGATTTTTTTTATTCAAATGCATTTTTTTTTTCTTAAACTGCTTTGTTTCTTTGAACTTTTTTCTGAATAAGCACCTGGACATTCAATTTTTGTTTTACTCTACTTTCATTTTGTTTTATCAAGCCTTACACTTCCATGAAGTATAAACAAGCTTTTATTTTCGTTACTCATTTTAAGCAATAAAAGTACAAGAGGTTAACGAAATAAAATAATGAAGTGTTCAAAATAAAAAAATAAAAAACGAAAGTTCAGGGACCTGATAAGACAAAATTTGAATGTTTAAGGGCATAATAAAACACACAAAAGAAAAATGTTTAAGGGCATGATGGCCAAAAAAGAAAATAGGTTCAGGCACAACAAAGTCATGAATATGATGTAACAAAGTGAGATGTAACTCATAATATAATAGATTCCAGATATTGCTGGGCTGCAGAAAATCATGGTACTTTAGAGATGGATATATGCATAAAAGAATTGAGAAAAACTTAAAATGGGCTTATATTCAATAGTGAATATTAACCTGCTTTCCATATCCCAGCAAGTGGAGAGAAAAATAAGAGATTCTCATCCTCAGTTTTCTACTGGATCTGGACACTATATTCACCTTATGACTACCAGAGAACTCACAAATCCTCAACACTCTTGTGGTACCTTCAGCATATACTTCAAAGCCCACCTTAGCACCCTCCAAACTTGTTAACCGACTGTAAGTAGTTTTTTTCTGATCTTCAGGCTTCTTCTCCACTGGTGGATGAAGTGCTAGACCTCTGGTTTGCTTGCTCCGGTAAAATGATTTCCAAGATCGTACCTTATCTAGGTTGATTTCTCGCAATAGGTGCACATCTGTGACAAGGAAACAACATAATCACAAACCATATCATTTGAGTTGCATTAACAAGAACTTGGAAACATATGTTCTGCTTCATAAGAATAAAGTTAGTTTCTCCATATAAAAAATTAGTAAAAGTGGATTCATCTTCCCTCTAAAGTATCTATTACCAACACTTTTCCTCCATCTTTGATATTTACAATGACCTAGCCTCTAAATTTGTCTGTAGGAAACCCCAGACAGCAGTCAGAAGTAACCATTTTGCTTTTCACTTAAAAACTAAAAAGTATTAAATCATTAATCTCTCAATGACCATTCTGTCACAAAATGTCGGGCTAACATTTATATACTGGTGAAATGGAATATGGTAGCTTTTTCATTGTAGAACTGGTAATTATGTAACAAACATCATAGTCAAATTTCCTGTCCAATTATTTCAAGTGTAAATACCATGTTTACCCTGAGGTTTGTATAAGGCATTTGGATCTGGAAAATGAGCTCTTCTCCATAAATGTCATTTCTATCCATTTCAGAGGGACCAATCTTAACAAAACTCGGAGGTGATGTTTGCTGAGAACATAAGCTCTTCAATACAACTTCCATGATTGGGAGCTAATAAAATTATTCCAAGTGTTCAGTAATTTTCTTTTCTGAAAAGGAATATTATATTATCCCATGCTTACTTCGAAATAAGATCTTGCTTTAACAAACTTGTTAAATTGTGACAACAAAACTGCTTTGCTGCTATATTCAACACTCAACGATTATCTATTTATCCAACACTTCAATACTTACAATAAGACCTAACACCCTATAAACTATAAAACCACTACATTAAAACAAAAACATCATTATATTATCCATGTATTTCCCGGAAAAGTCGACGAAAACATTGGCCACAACTGTATTATCTTAAACTCAGAACACGAGAATTACCATCAAGTTGAACAACTAACTTATGTGGAAGTGTCAGGTCATCCCAGACATAGTCAATAGTACCGCCAGCTCCCAAAATCTCTGGCTCTGATGAGCCACCCTGCAAGCATTTGACGTCATTTAGAAATTACAAAAATATGTGTACGAAAAAATCAAAGGGCACAATACTGCATGTCAAAAAATGGGAAAACTACATATCAAACCTTCTGATAATAAGTTAAAGGGGTATCACGTAAGCAGTTCTCTATTCTATAGGGGAGATTCGTCATTTGTGGCCTGCGGAAATGCAAAACTATGGTAGATGCTTCTTCCACCACATGAACAGCTGCAAATTCACCAATATTGTCTTTGGTGGACATGTTATCTGACTGAGTTTCAGGAAAATCCACAGATTTTCGGAATCTCACGAAAAAACGTCCTAATGAGGCCACACATATTGGTCCAGACCAACAAAGTCCCGTCTCATTTGGTCGGAATTGGATGAAAAATGACGAGTCAGTTTGAGATTTTGTATGCTTTTTGAGAATATTATCAATAAAGCTGGTAACTTTCTTTTTTCTCATTACTGTCTTCAGCCTTAAAGCTATCCTCTCTTTGCTGTCAATACTGGTAAAGTCTTCCATATCCTTTCAGAAAGACGGAAAAATTTCAGATCACAACTCAGATTGAAAAGGACACCATTATTATTTATTAGTGCATTTGTTTGAGTTGCAGAATACCTCCATATAGCATTGGCGGATAGCAATCACATCGTCTGAGTCATTGCATACAACATAACGCGAGCTTAACAATACTATATGAGAATCTTTATTGACTGACGCCCTTACAGAAACTGCCAGCCTCACAATATCTTTTGATCCATAAGATTCTTCAGATTCGAGGTCTATCTCTGTAAGGCCTGATAGCACATCCAAGTCCAATGGTGCCTCTAGCACTTTCTCCCCCAGCAACTTGAAATGCAATTTGTGGCATCTAGCATTGGGTAAGGTATATAAAAAGGTAAATAACATAGAAGCTATAACTTTACAATGTTTCAGCAATTAGCTGATTACGAATTGCTTTCATCCTCACATCAGAATTTATTGATTGAAAAGAAGTTTACTTTGCTAAAACAAGCATACTATCAGTAAGACCTGGGTATATGTTTCTGGTCACAGTTTACTTGAGAAATTGTACACATTAGGAATTTTAGCTTAGGTCACATCCCAGAAGAAAATATGGGGAACTTAGTTAATTAGACAGAAATTATAAGTTATAGCAAGACAATCTTATCTACACTCAATTTAGGCAAAATTGATTGTGTTGCTAACTTTTTAAGGAATATTTTACCACTATTTCTTGGAGTTAATAAAACTGATCAAAGAAAATAAGCAGAAAGTAATTACATGAAAACCAAATTGCTACCAGAAAAACACAAAGTTAGGAAGTCACGTAGGCAACAATGGTTGCAAAACTTACGGAACATTGATTTTGTAATATTGAGCACGGGAATATGGAAACTGCTTGCGCATTTGAGAAGTTAGTCAAAGAGGTTTCATACTAAGTGTTAATTTAACTGAAAAACAATTATGTATCATGGATGTTTCTTTGAAAACATAAAGCTCTTGCTTAAGCAACAATGTAATATGAGGAAATATAGAAGATTGATATTTACTTCGAGAACCATGATCTGACGGAATGAGGAGGTAAATATGATCCTATGTCTGGAGGAATACTGGTATCTAATCCTTCCATGTCAACCCTGCCAAAAACAGTCTACTGTTAGTGATAAAATCAACTCTCAATATACTTTTAAAAAATCTACCATAAAACACACGATACCTAGATAAAGGCTTCTGGTTAGCCAAAAAACAAAATAATGGCTCATCTGTATCATTTTGCAGAGCATATGGCGTAAAGATATCCACCTGATGAACAAGCCCAACCACTTAGCAAATTTCAGCTAGAAATGAATATTATATTTAATGTTTCAGTATAAATACCTCTAATGTGCCTCTGAGTCCACGAGACAACCTCAGCATAGCAAAGTACTTTCCACCACCAAAGTCCAACTCAATGTCCAAATGAGAAATATCTCCTTTTTGCTTTTGTAATTTTCTCACCCAATCACGACTATTTACTGGTTTACAGCTTGACTCGAAAGAAGTTAAAGTCACGACAAAGTAAATAGTATCAGGATTAGCATAAAAATTGACTGCTGATTCACATGAAATAGTTGCTTGGCTCCATATGTTGTCATTGTCCGTAGTGCTGTGTGGATCTGCAACAAAGTGAAGATTTGTTTACTTAAATATACAGCCAACTGAACAAAAGCCTCAATACACTTTTTCAACCCCAGATACCTTTATCAGTCAAGCGGACACGTATCTCTGTGCGCAATAGATTTGCAACCTTAATTGTTGGAAGAATAAAAATCTCCTTCTGCTCTTGCATCGCAACTGGTGAATTTTTATTGCCAGGTGCATGCCCAAAGTTATCTGGGTTTATAATAGGTATTGTCTTTCCAACAGTTTGTATCAGGAAATATACGTTAGAAACAAAACCTTCTTCAGATGCGACAGCACAATTTGCACTGCTCAGTGAAAATCTAGTTGACTCAACCGAAAATGCCTTTCGCACTTGGTAACTTAATTTGTCAAATAGCCCTGATAGGCGCATGGGCTTCCCACCTTTAAGTTCATCTGACCACTCTATGGATGACTTCTCAAAATTACCCGAACCATCTCCAGAATGTGGTCTAAAAGAGAATACATAGTTCCCTACAGATTAATACTGAATGAGGTGAGTTTCAAGGTCTTCTCATTGTGAAAATTAATAATAGAATACACAGGCATAAAACAGAATGAGAAAATAACAATAAGTCAAAACAAAAGTGATACTGATAGACAAATTAACCATTTCATATTGAAATGACACCATAAAATTATTTTAAAAATATGTATGTGATGAGACCACGACAGTAAGAAAGGTTGATACCCCAACTGATCTAGCATTTCATTATAATTATAAGCAACAGCAAGATCAAATGCAGCTTTTAAGTAATTAAAGCAAAATCACTTCATATTCTCTAGCCAAAAATATTTGGTATCATTTAATAATCTAATGGAACATCTGGATGCATGCAGCTGCAGAACATAAATGCAAGTTGATGTAAACGCTAATAGCAACATCATTATACAAACAAAATTACTTTCAGGCAAGCACAGCTATTATTTCAGAAAGTTAAGATTAAACTAAGCTTCATTCACTGGATTTTCGCTGTATTTTTCCAAAAGGAAATTGTCAATCTTAAACTCATAAAGAACACATCTAATTCCAAACAAATTATGCTACTAGTTCCATCATTCAATCTAATTTTTTGTGGGTAAGATTTAAAAAAAATTAAAAGAGGCCATCCTTAACATCAGAAGCAAACTTAAGCTGAGTAGCTGGAACCAACTACTATAAGATTTCCTTGTTCCAATCTCAATTCTCACAGACGCAAAAATTATATCTTTGAAATTGCTGGAAAATGCCGAAGGCCAGATATCTAGGCTTTTGATAGAACTCAAACTCATGACATATCCAAGTTGAAAAATTAACAACTTTGTGAAAATGTCCTCAACCAACATAATTTATCTTTGATTTTGTTTCTCCCTAAATCACGACAAAACCACGACAACTCTATGAATATAGTCAAAGACAAAATAAAGATATCTGTAATTAATTAATTAATTAATTAATTAATTAATTAGAACACTCAGTGATCTAAGGTGGAGGTTATATTATCAATAGAAATGACCAACATATTGTACTTCCCTTGCAATGTTTTCCCCGTTGCACATTGCATCACCAAATTAGATTTCACATAACAAAATAATTTCACTTAATCAATTGTAAGAAAATTTCCCCACACTTTCTTTGTGTTACTTCATCATTAATGTACTGAAATAATGGACAAATGAAGATAAGATCATACCAACACTCAAAGATGTCAATGCTTTTCTTGAACCACCTGGCAAGTTAACAGCGTTAAATATTGTCATAGTATCATCTACAGTATCTCCAGCTTTCAATATTAGTGAAGCAGATTCGGTTCCCTCACTCTGAGCCCTTTGAAAACGCAGCTCCAGGGAGAAATCAGTTTCATTGTGAATCATTAGTAGAGGAGAGACGACGATCGATAAGCCATCCTAGTTATACCACAATGTAAACAAAGATAGTGAAATTTATTCTACTTATACAACAGAATATAATTCTCTCCAAATGTCAGAGTGAGTTCATACCTCAATGCCCTTTGAAATTTCAACAACAAGAAAGGGGCCAGGATAAGACCTGGAGTCTGTACAAGTGGAGTAAAGGGGATTAAATCAAACTTATCCTTCCAGACCATGAAAAGTAAAGACTGTTACTTGCACATGATACCAAATAAACCAACCAAATGTCAGCATGATGAATAATTAATCAATAAAACCTCTTCAGAACATCTTGAGATTTTCATAATATAATATGCTTTTATTAATAAAAACTCATCATCAAGTTCCATAGGTAATCAACTCAAAAAAAAAAGAGTTCCATAGGTAAATGCTTGTAAACTGTGTTTGTAGCTTAGATCAGTAATATGGAAAAATATACTACCACAGATGTCACATAAAGATATTATATTGGCTGCACCACATGTGGCTGCACTAAGGTAAACACAATTCCCAGCCCATTCATCAAGACATTATATTGGCTTGAGCTTCAAATCGATCCACTGTATTCTCTCTTAAACATCTTTTACACTATTAGTAATAGTCTACTGGACAAGTTTAGATTTAGCTTGTAACTATTTTGATCTGTGAAATCTGATATGGTGATGTGATGTGCAACGAGGAAGTATCTACCTGTCTCACACAAACGTGTCAGCTCCATATAGTTAATTTCCTAAATGAATATAACTACAATAATAACCAAGCATAAGTTACAGAAATAAGTGTGGAACAAGTTTAGATTTAGCTTGTAAGTATTTTGATCTGTGAAATCTGATATGGTGATGCGATGTGCAACGAGGAAGTATCTACCTGTCTCACACAAACCTGTCAGCTCCATATAGTTAATTTCCTACATGAATATAACTACAATAATAACCAAGCATAAGTTGCTGAAATAAGCGTGGAACAATTCTGATTACATGGTCAACAAAACTTCAAACCACAGTTAACAAACATAACTTCTACAGGTAGATTCTTCTGATCCTCTGCAGATCCCAAAAAGTTGACATCAAGGCTTCGCTAAAAAATTAGATGCTTGTATACAGATCTTTTGTAAGACATCAGCTATAAAATACCTTGAGTTGTTGGCATGAAAGCTTTCAGAAGGAAAAATATAGAACCAATTTCAATTTTCAGTTGGTGCAGATTTTGTACTCAACAAATTGCGTACTCTTATATAAATCATTGTTCGATGCCCAAAGTCTGCATCTAGCTAGCAATATATATGTGAAAATGAGTTTTTATTTTGCTAATTTCAAATTTGCTAAAATTATTCATGGCAATTAATTGTATCATTTTACCCTTTTCAGAAAATTCACTCACATCCAATAACTTCTGCTTTACTAACTAGTAAGACTGTTATCTTACCAGGTTTAGTAATTATAAGACATATCCCAGAAATTCAAATAATCTCAGCAACAGCAATCATATGCAAAGTAAGAGTTAGCTTAGAGTACATGCTTCAATGAGGTCACAAGAAGAAAAAATGTGCCTCACCTTGGGATGACATAATCCGAGTCCTCCAAGCAAATTTTCGAGCTTCTAAAAGTGAAAGATGAAGTGGAGAAGTTGAAAGAGCTTTCTGGACAAGTTGTAATGAAAAGAAAGATGCTTCTGGTGGTTGATTTGCCAAAGATAGGTGCCTATGAACATGAGATAAACAGAAGCCCAAACGTAACATTAGAGAAAATTTAACCAATACAGTGACAAAGGAATATAAACCACAATCCACCTAAATAAAGGCCATTGGAATTCAGAGGAGGATAAACACAGAACATCTTAGTCAAGTAGCTAGCACTGAACTATTTACCAGAAGATCAATAGTTAAGTTCCAAATGGGTACAATGTAGCTATAAATTGATCGTTTCCTTTTAAAACAGTATCTCAGTCCTGGATGGCAGAAATAGTCCCTAAGTTTTTATTTTATAGGTTAATCACTGACGTAAGTCGAGGTATGCTTTTTATACCCAACGGATATATTATCAGCAATTGTTTGTGTTTTGCATTTCACACCAGATAGAATCTATTCTGGTTATAAATTTGATTATCTTCTCAATGGGATCGGGCAATGTTCACAATAGCCAAGAAAATGAATCTGATTGTTGGGCCTTACCTGTAATCACTAAAAGGATCATCTAGGTGCTTACAACATACATCCAGTTCATAAAATAATCATTGCTGAACCATTCTCATCTTTCTGCTAATCCATGGTCACATTTCAAGATCATTTATAAGCGCTGACCCATAAAAGACTCAACTATAAAATTTTCACTGGATATGAAGTACTGGGCATTTATGCAAGCCTTGAAAGTTGGATGGACCACCTTAAGAAAATGGTGGCAGACTGTCTCGAAGATATTGATGCATCCTGACTATCATAAAACTGACAAAGAAGGGTCAAGCCGGACCGGTTTTCAACCTGCCATCTAGAAACATTAATTGCACGTCGCTAATATTCAGGGGTAAAAGAAAGAGGCCTTAGTCAAACTCAAATTTTATGAAATATGTAAAACAGAGTGAGGGATTGCTTGAGTAAATTGGAAGATCATAGATAACTGAGACCTAGATCTAAAAATTAGATAAAACAAAGCATGCAGTAGAAGATTTATTCATAAAAATTGAAAATGTATCTATGAAAATGACTTATGAGTCCAATATCACTCCTTTACAGTCAGAGAATTGCATCTATTAGTTAGGCACAGTTTAGGGAAAACTAAGAAAATGGAAGTTGGTCCACACCTTTTATCTACCAAGTATTCAATAATCAGCCCAATCACACTAGGCTTCAATCCCCACAAATAATTAGTTAGAAGATCAACAGAATAAAAATAGTCACCAAGAATCTTCCTAGAAGGATGTACTTCAAATTATCAATTCACTATAGCATCCTAATGGGAAACACTCTCATTTTTTGTCCAACATGTGAATCCACACATCCACCATATGATGGGGACCAGGTGAGATAATAGAAAATTGTTCAACCATATACAGCAATTCACCATTTATGTTTCCAGAAGAAAATTTATTGTTCTTGTCATAAGCTAAGACGGTTGAAGGCAAAGGGAGCATCGGACGGTTAAGAGAGTCATCATAGAGTTATAGGGTAAAGTAACAACTCATATAATTCCAGGTTTTGCACATACTAACATGCGAAGCTTCATCACAAATACACCAAATAATACACCATCACTCATATTAGAACAAGCAAACTGACAACAGACTCAAAGTAACAACTCTTGCATCTCTACTGGTTTTCCAAATTAATCTCACGAGTACATTCATAAGAATATGCTAGCGATTTATTTTTTCCCTTTTTATCAAGGGTTCTACCAATTTATCTAACAATAAAAATTCAAATTCATGATCATCGGTTTTTGGAAACTAATAAAGTTCTTCTGCCGACCTTGATCTCCAATTAAACCCAGGTATTGTAGACAGTGCCTCAATTGCATCCCCCGAGAATATTCATTTTTAAAAAGAATCCAGTTATATTGTTATGTATATTTTTCATCAAATTAGTTGAAGACCAGTTATGTTTTACTAAAAGTATCTAAATTAAACCAGTTACACTAATTGATTTCTATTTTGTTTACCGAATCATGTTTTACTTAAGACTCTTGATAGTACTTCAGAAAAATGAAAATATACAATGCAGGCTACTTATCACAATGTGAGCTGAGAAGAATTAGAATCCAAAAGGTATAAGTTCAAACATCAGTGAGGAAACACAGGGATGAGACATTGAAGCAGGGATATAATGGATGGAATGAGTTATACTTGGATACCTCTTCAACTGGATGTCAGATATGAACAAAACATAAAAGAAGAAAATAAATAAATAAATGTCTACGAGCACAAGATCATAAAAGAAAGAGTCAATTACTGAAAATTTCACGGCTTTTGACCTATTTTGCAACTTCGACACAACTTTCAAAATGTTTCAATATTACCTCCACCTTTTTGATTTGTAATCAATCCAACACCCCTAATTTTCTGTAGAAACTGGAGATAGGACTAAGCAGTCTTTCTTATATGTGTGTACAGAAACTGTGACGTGTACTAGACACACGTAAAATAAAATGTCGTCGTGTCTGGTTGTACGAGTATGACTGAACAACACTTTCTATGAAGATTTTGAAATCTTTTCGTTGTCATCTGAAATCAAATTTGTCAGGAAGGGCTTAAAAGAAATACTATCAAAATCCTAAACTCACAAATCTTGTCATGGCGTTCCTTGCATGAAGCATGCAGATTAAGGAGAACGAGTACGAACTCATCCAATCGCTTGAATTGGATTTTCCCGGATCAGAGATCAGAAACAAGCTTCTTCATCAGCTCTGTCGTATTTATGCTCGGAAGAGATGCACATGGAGCTGTGGATTCGTGAGATGGAAGTGAGGATGCGTGAGAGTGCAGGTAGATACGGAAACATTTTGATCTGAAATTAAGGATTGAGATGGGAAATCCCGGAATCGACTGGGTATATAGAAAAAAATATATGAAGAGATCCCATAATTCCTTGGGGTTATCGACCAAACCAAAATGGAGAGACAACGGATGGGAATTGGGAGACTGTTTCTCAGCTTCTATTGGATCTTAACTTGCTTAATTAATGTTATTATCTATGCATCTATGTCTCTGCCATGTACAAAATATTTATCATCAAGATACACTTGATTCCCAAAAACAATCCCAAAAAAATAGGGAAGTTACCAATACCGACGCCATTTCAAAACGTTTGGAATATCTGTGCATGGAGAGAGAAAAAAGAGGCAGCTACGTCATATTCTTAATCGCCAGAAGAAATTAGGGGAGTTGAATTTTCTACAAATCAAAAGGTGGAGGTGTTATTGAAATAATGAAACGTATTAAAAGTCATGCTGAAATCTCAAAATAAGTCAAAGATCGTAAATTTTTTGGCAATTAACCTGAAAAGAAACCACAGTTATGGGAGTAAATTAGTAAACAAATTTCTACATTCAAGAAGAACTAGACAGGGAATAGATTTCTATCATGATTTCAACAAAGAAAGACAGCTTATCTAATAATTTATGCCAGTGCTAAAAAACCTTGCAGCAATTGGCTAGAACAAGAGAGCTTTTGACTGCGTAAGGACCAGCCAACTTCAACTTCCCGACCACAAACAACACGATATCCAAGGAAAGCTCACTTAGTAATATAGTAACCTGACAATGCATGAAAAGACTTTTCATATTGATAACATGTGTTGCTTAACAAAGAACTGAACAGTGAACACCAAGTGGCAAACCTCCTTAAAATTAGCAAAGAAGTGACTAGGCTTTCCATGAAGAGGATTTTCAGCACCCTGAATGACAGACTTCTGTGAATAGAAAGCGCAGATTTTAAGTGGTTGAATAAATTCCTTCCTGCAATCACAAATAAAGTAATGTTTAGCATCTAATATAAGTGCTAAAAGAATGCACGAGCGTATTGTTGCTGCAAAGAAAATGGATACGAGAGGAAATCTACTGCAAAATGATTACCACATATTTTGCTGGCCATCAAAGTAATAAAGAATAACTTCAAATCTGTCCATAATCCTCACTTTAACATCTGATATATGTAGTATTGTTTGATTGGGCATGATGCATCCCTGCAGTAGGGGGAACTTTTCCTCAGTTTCTGAAAGCTCGTGAACAACTGTTAGAGTAACCTTCCCCACATTAACTGTGATTGCCATGAGGTTCCCGTTTGTCCTTAACAATCCCATGTCAGTGACATTTGAATCATTTTGAAGATCAGTTCCAGCATCTGTCGAAAATTGTTCCTCTGATACTGGAGTGGCGCTGGAAAGCCCCTCCATAATAAACCTATTAGGTGATAAACTATTACGTACTGAACCAAGGTCATTAAACACTTTCCACTTGAATAAATTTCCTGGTTTGCTGACAAATTCAAGCATGCCATCTATAAAGGCCAATGCACAGTCATTTTTCTTATTCACAAGGTGGAATGCCCTTTTAGATATATATGTAGAAGACTCCAACCCAATAGCATCTTCATAAGCATCAGGTTTAAAGGGAAGCATTTCCCAAAGTGAAGCACCACTACCACGAGAACAGACATCAACAAATTTTGATCTTGGTTGGCAACACAATTGCAATGGTTCCCCAGAGTTATCTTTAGCATACAATGAAATTAGGGAAAAATGCTGAGTGTGTGACCTCCACCTCCCTGGCTTCTGATGATTCACCTGAACCAATATCCAATGGAGAAATTGTGTGATAGTATTGTAAAGGTTTTAGGTCAACCCACAGGGCAGAAGAACCATTCAAAAGAAATCAAGTCAAGCAAAAGAATGAAAATATTTACTAAAAGGGGCCAAACGAAAACGTTCAGGCAACTGCATTTCAACCAAAATGAAGCCAAATGAGATGCCAGTACATCTTGCAGAGTAATACGACAGATTTTGTATAGAAGACAGAAAATGAGGTCTCTAGTAAAATTTCACACCTGACTCAGGAAAGCAGAAGTCTCACTGAAAATTGGTAAACAAATAGGAAACTGAAAATTTTGTATGAAGGATTCTGATAAGCAAACATTGCCAATACTACTGGATTGCTTATCCAATCAAGAAAACTTCCCTGATGATAGCATGGTTGAAACTATAGACTACAAGGCACTCCAAGTATACCACTTGGTTAAGGAAATAAAAGGCATATTGGTCCATCAAGTTTTTAGCTAGCTATAAAGTTAAGAATAATAATAGATGTTTGACTATTATTCGCAAACATACAAAAAGGGTAAAACATTATCAAACTAAACTAATCGCAGTGAAATGGGCCAACCTGACACACTTCCTCTTTCAGGAGAAGTTAACTGCTCAACAAACATTTACAGTACTATTGCCATTACAAAAAAAAAAAGAAAAAAAAAAGAAAGAAAAAAAAAGAGAGTGTTTTTAATGCACTGCATGAAAGAAATTAAACATCAAAAGAAAATTAATGGTAGTCTAAAGATGGGACCTAAATCTCACTATGTGCCAACTGTATGACATGTCCTGTTTGATTAATAAGAAAAGGGACAGAAAATAAGTAGCAAGGACAGAAACATAACAGTGTTTTCATCTAGCCCATGTAACAGAGGCTATGCTGGAACCATTACTTTGTCATCTGTGAGTTCAACATCAATTAGGCATTCATCCCCTACTACACCTATTCAGGATCACTACACAACGAACATAACTATATGAAATTTAATATCAGTTCAAATGAAGCCAACCTCATATGTGGAGCCTCAAAAGAATGTAGCCAACTAAAGATCAGAGCATTTCTTAATGCTTATATTGAAGGAGACTACAAATCTAATGTAAAGCAAATGGTGATGTTTAATGAGTCTGCTGGCTTAAAAAGGAACCCTAATAAAATATATTTCCTCAACATTAAAATATATACCAGCTAAAAAAGGTGCAAAAGAAATTTGAAATATTGGTGTCAAAGCATCTTACCCTGAAAAGTGCACGTTCTCCCACCAGTGAATAATGGACTTCTCCAGATATATCATATCCACTTTCCACATCTCTAACTGTGACGTACATGTGTTCGTCGACATCTTGGATGGCAACAATTGTTCCTGTAGAAGTTGCATGGATATATCAGTTCGAGTTTTGACTTTGAAAGGAATATTTTGAAACAAAATGGGAAGACAACAATTACCATCGGGAACCATTTCTTCCATATTTTCCCCCGGTTCTTGGCTATATGACCAGCGCCTGGAGTCCACATTTGAGGTTCCCTCCCTTCCCAAGGAGTTGGAGCAAGATTCAAAAGAAGAAAGCATCATCTGTTCAAAAGAATAGGAAAAGGCACATAGCATACAAAGTTCACCTAAAAAACAATGAGTAGGATATAGAAAGTTCCGAGTTTGGCTTGTTTATCATCAAATCCAGGTCAACATGATTTAAAGAACATATTGAAAGCTCATGAGCACAATTGTGCCTAAACAAGCCTGCTAAATATTTGAATTCAGGTATTCATCATTTCCTCCATAATAGTAAATTATTTCATTCACAAAAATATAGTATACATATATATATATATATACAAAAATCCAATATCTTCTGATAACAAAAAAGGTAGATTAGATACATATCAATATGAAAATTTTATAAAATATAAGCGAACTATCAAAATAGGAGGTTTATATTTTCAAGCTAACTCATGAGTTAATGAGCTGAGTATATACTATTGAGCTTACTTATGAGCTCACCAGCCAAGTATTACCATGCTCGAGCTCGAGTCATTATATTAACTAGTCTCACTAAGTGAGCTTGAACCAGTCAGCTCCCTAGTAAGTTGGCTCATTCCAAAGCAATTTTTGAAGTCAATAATCATCAAACAATTCTTTCCATGACCTAATATATCATATAAATATCAAATCTGCAGAGATTGCTAAGACATTGTTATATATGTTAACTTTTATAGCTTATCTTGCCATCAGACAGTCACGATTATGATACAAAGCAATAACCTCAGATGCAAGCTAGATATAATATATATATATATAAAGAAAATCATGCTAGATGTTTGTATATTTTCCAGGTGGAGGCATGGCACTTTATCAAGATGCTATAGAATATAGGGTTATTCTTAAATTATAGCTCGAACTTTGACCCCATGGTGACTTTTTAGCTCGAACTTAAAAATATTACAAATATAGCCTATAAAAATATTACAAATATAGCCTATACTTATTTCCATTGTTCACTTAATTGCTCGAGTCACAATTTTCAGGCAACTTAAGAGAGTATTCATTGGTTTTTCAGCATTTCAAGTTGTTTGTAGGCATAACATTGGTATTGATGCTTGTTTCTTGAAAACACATCGGCTTAAGTTGGGCCAGAAATTTTGACTTGGTATTAATTCAACATCAGAGATAAGTACCGGCTAGCCTATATTTGTGATTTTTAAGTTTGGGCTAAAAAGTCACCTAGAGTCAAAGTTCGGGCTATAATTCAAGTATAACCTTGGAATATTTTCATATGAGTTTTCACCTAGAGATTCATCAAAGACTTACATTTATTTCCTGCAGAGAGATCGTCACATCAAACTGGGATATATAACCACTCCCAACCCAAATGTCATTTGAGCATGGAGGATTAGAGCAGTTTCTTGTAGCAGGCCTCTCTACCTCTAGGGAATACTGCAACTCTTTCAGTATATATTTTTGACGACTCGTAATATCAACATGAGAACTCCTTATAGGGACTGAGGTACTCGGTGAACCAGCATCAACCTCTGGGTGAATAGTATCTTTAAAGTGGGGAGAGATCGATGAACCCTTTCTTATAAACCTGGGAACTGAATCATCAGGTGTGATAGAAGAAAAAGGACTTTGAATAACCTTTAGATTATGTCCTAGGTCCTCATCTCTGAATTGAGAAAGCAGAGAAAACTTGGAATCCCTGATTGAGATCTTTCTCACTGTATTTAACACTTCAAGGTTGATATGAAAGTCAACCTCAAGTAGAAGTTTATGGATTCTGCCTGCATCGTTGTTAACTAGCTTATCATATTCAGACACCACATTTGAAAAAAAAATAACAAGCACGGATGGAAAGAAGGAAAAGAAGAGGCGGGAGGAAGGAGAGAAAAAGAAATTGGTGACAATATACCAGATTCATGCCTCTCCACAAGAATGAGAGACAGATGCAAAATACTCATGCATAATGCATCCAAACCATCTCTTGTTGCTCCTTGACATTGGACTTGCTGACGGCTTATGCAGGGATTACCATCTACAGAAGCCATTTTGCTGATATCTTGCGCACTTACAATTCTACCAGAAGGCCGAAGTTTTGAGACCCATTGGTAGTACAAAGTAAAGCATTCGTTGAACATTGTCACAGCTTTTGCTTCAATTAACATGGAACCACCCTGTTAAAAAGCACATAGAAGTCTTATGAATTAAAGTTCAGATAATCAATCATACAAGCGAATTATTCACCTAACTAGGAAGAAGAATAATTGAGAAGCTCATCTGTTGCACGACAAAAACAAAAATCTTCTGTATAGAAGGCATAACACCTTGCATTCACAAGAGATTGCCTGGAATTCACCACCAACAGAAAAAGCAGCATTGAATTCCTCAAAGTCATGGACCAAAATATCTTTTATTGGGCATCCAGCCATATAAATTTGAGAAATAACAATTTTCACGAACAGCCAATGATCACGCAGACTTTCAGTACCATGAGAACTAGATTCAACAGCTGTATAGCACAAGCTTGTTGATGGCAAAGCTTCATCAGGATTTCTCAAGCAGAAACAAAATTTGCTATGAGAAACTGATGCTTCAGTCAGAAACTCCAGAAAGCGTAATAGATGTTTAAGCTCAGATTTATCTGAGGTTCCATGAAAGTCATTCAAATATCTAAAAATGATACACCGAAATCCAGTTGTATCAATTATAATATTCATATCCTGTCCTTTGTAAATAAACTCCATCACTGAATGCTTCATAGAGATGTAAATTCCGTTGTGAGAAATGTCATTCACGGCCGACCTGCTGCCAGTTTCTCTATCAGTAGGCAAGGTATTTATGTAGGTCTCTGAACTGTAGCTTTTCCTAGACTTATGAAGAACCATGTCAAGCGAGTTAAGCTCAAGCTTTCCATTTAAAAAAACTTGAGGGTATGTAACATGGGATCCATGATTGCTTCTAACCGAGAATCTGCTCTCAGATTCAACACGACTTGTATCTCTGCCTGATGCTGCTTCACGGCTTATATCACGACCTGACACATTCATCCGCAAGGCACGTGACTCATATAATACTCCAAAAACAACCTGGAAAAAGAAATCTGTCATTAAGGAAGAAAATATCATAACTCAACATAATAATCAAGATCACAGGAACTTTTTTTATTATTATTGGGTGGAAAACATGAAAATTTTAACAGGGAAAAGAAGTTCAGCAAAGGGATGAGTCATCCTAAATAACATCCTACCCAGTAATACAACTCCAATGCTTAGCTACATCGGAAACAGAATAAGGCCACAATGACCAGAACCCCCAACCCAAAGTAACATGCATGTTTTTTGCCTATCATAATTCAGTAGCAACATAAAAAGCAGAACATAAATCAAGAATAACATAGAATAACCTGAATATGCACACACCAATTTCAAAAGTAGAACGTACGCTGCTAATGAAGTAAGATGAACATTATAACTGCAAAAAAATAATCTTCATCTTATATGAGTGTGATGCAATTAGTTGCTACTAATTTTACATTCACACGGGCGGGCCGTATAACATGATACAGTAATGGAATGAATACTATAATGCATATTACAAAAGTAAACAATGTTCGTTAACTACCAAAATAGGCAAACTTGTCATATACTCCTTCCCGTTCACTTTAAATGTTGATTGATGATTTTCAAGTCTTTGCAGTTTATTTGACGTTTGGAATCATTATACCAGGGGTACCCTTATTTACCTCATCAATGTCTGTTCCCATTTCATCTCAATCCAATGTTTGTTCCCATTTACTCTCATTAAATAAGGTTAACATAGGTAAAAAGAATATATTAATAACAGTGCACAATCACCAAACGACAATTAAAAAGAATGGGAGGGAGTACTTAAATATCTACCATCACATATACCTAAATAATGTATGAACAAATCCACACATCTAGCATTCAGTAGCAGCATGTTCATGAGCAACATATGCAGCCAGTAATAGTAGCACGTCTTGTTAAGGGATAACATCTTGATCTTATGCAGCTATTTATGCACACAAGAATATAACAGTCAAGGTAAACTAGAATGATTTTTGTTTAGCTATCAATTTTAAAAAATCATATATAAAGAACAATAATCTTTTGCTCTAACATCAGTTTATAATGGAACCCAACCATGAGAATGTGAAACAGATGTTGCAGCACAACCTTCTGCACTGGAAAGATGTTCAATTTAAAGGCCAACCTCTACATAAAATGAGCCCTAACTACTAAAGATGTCAGTCCAGCCTAAAACCGGGTGGGTCGGCCCTAGATCGAGAAAAAAGGAAGGTCAGGGCCAAAACTTTATACCATAAATAAATTCAGGATGAACCATTTGGGCTGGCTTGATCAGTTTTCAGGTTGGCCCCGTCGGGCTGGGCCTAGTAGCCTTCAATATTTTGGCCATAATTTTCTATAGGAAACTCCATTTCATGAATGGTTTGAGGCATTTGAAAGCTAATTCAATTATCCCTCCAACCATTTATCTACTCATTCTCAGAGTGCAAGTATTGTAAGCATTATGAACGTATATAATTAATGGTATGAAATACAGGAGCCACATTTAAGGATTTGATTTTCATAAGTATTGTATTTTCATTTACAACATACATACACGAATATGTCAACCCACGATGGCTATAAATGGTTAGTATGTAAGAAACTCACATTTAAATAGTTGATAATATGGTAATAAAGTTTGAAAACGAAAATTGTTTGTCACTTAGTTCCTACATGAAAAGCAAATATGAGACTTTTTATGTTTCTTCTTTTCTTCTCCTCTAGTTATTCCTCCATCATCAACTATTCTTTGTATGGTAATATTATATTTTTTATCAAATTCTAATTTAGCTAATATTGTTATAAAATAATGTTTCATTTTCAAATAATGAAGTTGAAATTGGAGCTTCAACAATAAGAGATGAGGACCATTATCTTTTAATTTCTTTTTAACTCTTTCTATATTCATAATAAATGAGAGAGGGCATCATTTATGAGATCGTCAATACACAATTTATACAACACTTCAAAGTATTTCTTTAAATATGTCGGCCGACTGCCTAGCCAAAACAAGAACATTTAGGGTTAGGGCCTTAATTTTCTATTGATTTGCCCAAACCAAATACTCTACAGCCCAATAACTAAATGGGTTGACTTGATTGACATCCCTACTAATTAGAGTTACTTTTAAAACTTCCATTAAATCATCTCTCAAAGAAAGCTATGAACTTACCATTTCCTAGATACTGCTAACAGTCAGATAGATGGCTGAGCTGTATTTAAGATAAGAAAAATGGAGCAATAGATTGCCCCACTTCCAGAGGTCTCGAACATATGTTCATAGTTTTGCAAAATTTTGACATCACTTCTAAATCCCAATAGACATGGGTAATGTAGATGGAGTCCAAGCTCCACAAATTTTACTTATACGGCGATTTTAGGGGCAGGATAGTCTAGGTTGGCAGCTTTTAATTTTTTTAAAATGTCTTTCTTTGCATTGATTTTTAGTGTTCTTACTGAATTTGATATATTAGTTGAGATTTTCCAAAATTAAAGCTCAAAATATAAAGACTAAATGAAGAAAAAAGTAGTAAATTGACAGGTTCAAAATTAGCCCCTATTGAAAACTCAGGTGCCTCCTAGGTACTTTAGGTGGTGGCTTCCAGCGTAGCACCCAGCTCACACGTTGCAAGTTTATAGAATATTGGTTTCAATAGAAAGCAACTATCTAATCATACAAGATAAAACCAAATATAGAAGTATTAGTATTTTGGTTTATGACAAGTGGAGCCACGAAATTCGAAAATTTATACTAGCTGCATATAGAAGACAAATCACCTTTGTCAGAACATATAACTCATCCAGAAACATTAAACAGGAAAACCCTGTAGCCACCCAATGAAGAGCTGCTGAGACAGAAATGAGTGATGTACCAAGTGAATAATGATCCTTCCTGCCATACATAAGATGGATATTAAATCAGCAAAAGCTCACACTGAACTTCTGATTGCCAAAATACATATGGTCAACACAATTAACTCTTACAACTAACGTTCTTAGCATTAGACTAAAATATGGTTCAACAGAAATTGGAATGACAGATGTGTTTTCACCTCATAAGATGCTTTGTTAAATGGTGATGCACAAATATGCCTTCTCCCATATTATCAATATTCAATAGATTAAGTTGATTACAGAAGAATAAATGCCAAGAACTAACTACTCATGCTGCCCCAAAAGAGGATAGGTTAACTCTATAGTTAAAAATAAAATCTCTTGCTAAGTTAAAAATTAATAATTGTACTTTTCTTGGGGTTTTGGAGGGGGGACCTGACATGAACAAATTATGGAGTATTCTCAGGTGAAAAAATTAGCACCCACTATATTAAGCAGTGGATGTGTGACGTGAGCTGAAAAGACCATCTGCCAGTATCATACACAAGTTTTCATCATGAACGTGTACAGTCTGGGCATGAAAGCAGTTTGGATGCATAGGGCAGAAAAGAGATATTACCTCACATATTTGAGCTTTGCAGTCATTGGCCTCAAGTCTATGATTTGGTTTTTTCTGCTCTCGGTGCTCTCATCAGTGTAAGCCTTCAAACCCTTAAAATTTAAGTATGCACAGAGTGACGTCTCCCCTTGACAGCTGTAAGCTCCGTTCCCTGAGTCAGAGTTGCCAATTTGGTGAGGTTCTCTAAGCTCGAGGCTCTCTGGTCCTATGTCACTTAATAACCCCTCATAATCTTTAACATTTGGTGATACAAGAAGCTCAATATTGCAGATTTCAAAAGAGAGCAGTGTGACTGGGTGGCTTGGGTTCACTGTACTAGCATGGAAATGATTGTTTGACAAAGATATCCCAAAAGTAGGCCCAGCAATGAGAGCCCCAATTTGAACATGCTTTGCAGGAAGTATTCTAGGAATGTCCATCCTAATTTTGTTTGAATATGATGCAAATTTACTGCTAAAATAACTCGCTGGTTGATCCTCGATGGTGGTTTCTGGGACATGCAAAACAATCTCTCTCCTTCTATCAAGGGCACAATTTAGGCATCTAAGGAGTACGACAGCTGATGCAAAGGAATAATATTCCAGGTTGAAATTCAGTTTACCAACAATAAAGCTACAATCTACCTGAGAGCCCGAACCACTGGTTCCTTTGCCAATTAAACAGCTCCACGTATTACAAAGAATCCATGGAGAATGCATATTTGGTATATTTTCTCTTTCAGACGTTAAAAATAAGTTCTTCCATTTCGACCACAAATTTCCTAGAAGACAATCTAACTGAGGAACTGAAGTTCTAGCAACATCATCTATATCATCTTCATCTTCAGAAACAGCTTCAGGAAAGTTAATAGTTTGAGCAGGCTCAGCCTGTATGATAATCTGTCTTTGATCAGTTTTCATCTTCTGCTGTTGTTTCAGACGATTACTTGCACCAGCTTTTGCGGTCGAAAAGGAATGAACATTCAAGCACCCGGTGGCAAATGTAAGAGAATCTTCAGATATTTTTTCCAGATATCTTACGAATAATTCATCTACAGAAAACCTGAACGAGAGTAAGTCTTGGTATGAAATCCCCATGTTTGAAACTGCCTTTGCGTGAACAGAAGACTGTAAGACATCGTCTGGAGATATACTTACTGAAATTTCTTGAAATTTCAAGGTTATACTTTTTTGTAGAGCCGGATTTTCACTAACAAAGCCAGAACGAAGGCTACTCCCACAAAAAATAGCCAGAACTTTGTCCAAAAAGAACACCCTCATCAGTGAAACCAACAAACTGCCTACTGTCCTCAAAATGAGCAGAAGCAGCTGGAGCAACTTTGAGGGAGTCCTGGTGGATTGAAACTTCCTTTCAGGACTGCTTGACAACACTTTGTCGCGACTTATTCTCCGAGCCACTGCAATTTCCTCAAAAGGCAACTCATTTTCAATTTCAGCTATCGACTTCCACTGTGATCTCACAGATTTTGAATACCTTGTGTCATGGAACATCGACATAGCTGACCTTTTCATCAATTCATCGGAAGGATATCCAACTTGTACAAGTATACTGTGGTAGGTAGTATTATATTTCAGCCATAGCGATGCACTTCTAACTACTTTGACCAATGACAACTTAGAAGTTGGAAGCAGAAAACTAATTTTGTTTGCCACTATATTCCATAGCTGCCTCCCAGGTCTGGTAAATTTGTTCTCTCTGGACAAGAGTCCATATAATAACATTATAACAGAGAGATCTGCTGGGGAAAATAAAAAATTTAATGCTGGAACACGAAAAGAGAAGTTCATGGACTGAAGGTTATTCAAATTAACTAAAGCAGACATATTGGTTGCCGGAAAAACAGTGGTGTTGCGATTTTGGCTGTTTAATGTAACCTCAAAACCATTAAAATCAACATCAAATGAACTCTCTTCGAAAGGCAAATAAAATGACTTCATGAACCCTCTAATGAAGCATCTGTGGTCTAAAATCTGTGATGCTGCTCCAAACTTTTTCAAGTACAATGAGCACAAGGCCACATCATACAAGCAAGGATATTGCAGAAATACATTAACATCATGCAACAGCAATTGACAGTGTCTAGTTACAGTATTCCATAAGGAATCTCTCCAAGTTCTGGTGCTAATGTCCGAAATCTTTTTAATAGCATCATGCAGGGCACAACCCTGAAACCAGAAAGGAGATGCAAATGATACTTAGCTAAATATTATACATAAACGAGAAATGCCAAAGCATATTCCGAGACAAGCAAGAGGACACCAATGAGTCATAACTTTAGATATGCTCTTTTCAATAGTTGAGATATATTCCAATCTTCCCATGCACCGAGTCTTTATTTTAACCATCAAACAAAAAATGCCAGCAACAGCAACTAAGATTCAAACTTAAAAAATGAAAACTTGATAGCTGTCATTTATGATGATTATTTGAGAAAGGCTTTGGAGTAAAATAAAGTGAAGAAACATTAACAGATTTGAATATTGTTCCATAAAAGTCATTCTAATTGGAGAACGATGAGTCAAATGAGTCTTCAGCATAAAAAGAATTTATTTGTGCTTCACTGAGCTTAAGCTCGTCTCTATATACCAACATCATTCCCAGTAAAATCCAAGAGAAAGACATTAACAGACTCTATAATTCTTTATTTCCCTTCACTATCTCTCCCTGCTAACTAAATGCAGATCACATAGACACAAATAGCTGTTACTTTCTCTTAACGCTCGTGAATTTTTAGATATTTCTCTCCCAAAGGAGCATCCATCAACAAAAGTAATCTCCAACGATAATCCTCCAACTTCTAAAACAGGGTAGCAAAAGAAATCTGAATTAACACTTCATGGAGTTATCAATTGGACCAACAACAGGAAACGATCATCAAGTAATATTACTACTTCAACAGTGCAGAAGTAAAAATGGTGCATCTCTACTTAAAAGTCAAACGTGTTTCAAAACCAACACATTGCAGCAACATTTCAAAAGATAAAATTGACAAGAACAAATGTGTGGTACCTCAGGATCAATATCCTTAAGGACCTTATTCCTTTCCTCCGCCAAGGTATCGGTCATCTTCCGCCTCCGCCTCCACCTCACTCCTCCCTCATCCTCCTCCTCCCTTTTTTCATCCCAACACCATAACCAAACAGAAAGGAGAAAAGTCAATCAATCAAACTATCAAACCAAACAAAAAAGTTAAGAAAAAGCCAATAACACGTAAACCGTACCCAAGCGATAGAATAACGCGGACGCCGCGCAATACCAGAGTGAATGCGGCGGAGGAAAACGGCGTGAATTGCAGGCTGACGTGGTCGACGGTCAGTTCCTTGAAACAGAATTTGGAGGGATCATCCAGCAATTCGTTGAGCGCGGCGGTGTCAAAGTTGATGTTGGTGAGGGCGCCCTTGGAACGGAGGAGGCCGAGTTCGAGTTGGAGTTCGAGGTCGCCTCTCAGCCATGGCTGCAGCAGAGCTGCAAGTTTCCGTTGAATAAAATCGTTCAAAAACATTTCCCTCTTTTACTCTGTTTTCGGCATCGCAGGAGATGGTGGAGCGAATCGAGAATGAAGGTTTCTTGAATTGAGAGCAAATATGGAAAGAGGTGGACAAATGTCTCCCAAAGACGATCAGAGTTGCAACGGCATCGCTTTCTGGATTCTTGTCGTGTGAAGCTGATCTCTGAGTTTCTAGCTAAATAATACATAGATATCTATATTTTCCAAAGATAAAATGATAAATCACAAATTGACGGCACTTATTATTTTGCTTTTCTGGATGTCGGCACTTCCTACATGCGGTCGTTATAATTATAAAGTGTTTGTTTTTAAAGGGAAAGGTGCGTGAATTACAATTACTTAATACAGTGTATATTTTTAAATTCAAAATATTAAGAATAATGGTTCGATTTTATTTAAAAATTTGGCAAGTGCAAGTGATCATCAATCAAGATCGATTCATTTATTCTTCTTTACAATCGGTAGAACAAATGAGAGGAAATAATTTGTTTGAGATTTCAATTTAAACATAGTAGGAGCCCTAAGGCACCGTCTACGCGCAAGGGAGGGGCACTACACAGCGTGCGCACACATGGAATAGGCGGTGTTGCAGATGGCGGAGCATGACATGCTTACACGCTTCGCCAAGTAAATGCACAAAGATGCATGCCGCGCAACCTCCTCGGACAATCAGCACAGCGCGTGTTGCACACACCATGGCCATACGACTAAGCTAGAAAATAGACATTTTAAATTAATTAAAAATAATAATAAATGGAAAATTCGATTTTAAAAAAAAAAAAAAAAAAATCTCCCTACAGTTGAGGACAACGATCACCACCTTTTTTTTAATTTTATTTTAAATTTTATTTCATTTCTCCCTCAATACTCCACCACTTCTACCACTTCTTCAATTGCTTCTCATTTTTCTTCCAAATAGTCCAATAGTTTCTTCAATTTTTTTAATTTTTTGCCAAATTCTATTATGTTGAATTACTAACAACAATTACAAAACTATCTTAATTATGTATTGTGTTTCCATCTGGTCTGTATTATATTATCTAATAATATATAAACATATACTACATTATATAAAAATATAGTATAGCATTATATAGATTTTATTTGGTTTTCAAAAGAATTTGATTTTTTTCATGTTTTTCAATTTTTGTTCGCTTTTTCAGTTCAATTCGATTTTTTCATATTTTTCAGTTTTTAGAGTTGTTAAACTTTTGTTAGGATAATTCCTTTTGGTACGTAACTCTTTTTCTCTAAAAAATTACAAATATAATTTGGTAGATTTTAACAAAAGAATCAAATCGAAAACTGAATACTCTTGCAATTGACACCAAGGAAGATATCGTGGCTATAGATTGTTACTAGGTATGTTAACTTTATTAGCTATTTGAGTAATTGTATTGCATAAACAGTTTTATGTTATTGAGGTTTTTATTGATAAAACAAATTAAAGTAGTGTATAGTTAAGTGCCATGATGTTTTACACAATCCAGCTATAGCGATATGTTGAATCCCGGTTGAAATGGTTAAATCTTGGAAGTTGTTATGGCAAAACACTTTTGTAGGTCCCTATACTTTTGTTCTTTATTTTGTTAGTAGATCCATATACTTTTATCTTTTAATTTTATTGATATGCAACTCTCTTCTAATTACTTTTATTTTTCTTTCCGACGAAAGCGTCACCGCCCATACGTACCGCTGATGTAGTAGCAGCGCCTCCGCCCGTCGCACAGCGGAAGAGTCAACGTGCTAGGCCGCCTGCAGCCACCGTCGAGCCTCTTTCGTTGCTGTTCAGCGGAGCAGCCGCGCCACCCCATCTTCCTTCTCGGGCGAAAGGAAAACCGACATCAAATTTCCTTTCTTATTTTTAATGTGCTTCAATTCCTTAATCAAATGAATATGCAAATGAAGATGTGTCATGTGTCTTGGCTTATTGGTTCAGAGATGTCTAAGATAATCGAATCCTATTAATTTGTCTAGAACATAATATATCTATAGATAAATGAAAAGTTAACGAATTTATGAGATCCGTTGAATTAGAATCTAATAAAATAAAAAATAAAAGTTATTAAAAAGAAAAAGTTATATAAAAATCTAATGAAACAATAAAAGTATAGGAACTTTTAGATATGTTTTGTCAATTAATTTTGCTAGATATATATTTTTCATTTTGTTCAATAATCCAATTAGGTAGATTAATTTTTTTATGTATTATTTAACACCATTAAATTTTAATTTCAAGATCACCACGTATTATTTATTCATGAACGAAAAAATAAAAGTCCTCTTCAACTTTTGCATGTGATAATTGTAGAGTTTAGTCAAAGGGTCTTTTAAGCTAGACCTTAAGAGACTGTCCTTATACATGTATGTTAATTTATGCATGTGATGTGTATATAAATTTACTATCAATTCAATAATATAGTAGTGCAAAATATAGGTTCTAGTAAAAAAAAAGGTGCAAATATCTCGAGTGAACTAATAATATAGTCTTTTTTAAGTATTAAAAATAAAAATTAGCCAATAACATAAAAAAGAAAGATTTCAAAAGAACTATTCTTCCTACTTTACCCCTTAATTTAGTTTATAATTTGTCAATTGAGGACAAAAAAAATTAAAAATCAAAAATAGTTTTTTTTTTTCTGTTCCAAAAAATAGTGCATACATTGGTATGACATGAATTTTTAATAAAAAATAGGTACTGCAATTTGTATGTGGAGAAAGAATCTCATTTTATAATTATTTATATTAATAAATGTAGATAATGTAGGTCATGTTTGATTTTTTTGTAAATAGTTGTGCATAATGAGGGTAAAATATAAATAAAAAATATTTAGAAAAGAAAATATAGAAGTGTGTACTATTTTATGGGACACCAAAATATACACTATTTTTTTTTGAAATGGATGATATTTTTTAAAATCTTTTTTTATCTTTGTGATTATTTTTTATTTTTACAATACGAAAGCGACTACTTTGAAATATCAACTTAAATATCGAGAAGAATGAGGCATATGCGATATGCCAAAAAAAAAATCAAAATAAAAATTCAGCCAAAAAGTAGGGGAGGAGAAAAATATGGAAAATGACTCAATTATCTTATCTTAGCTATATATAGGAAAATATCCCTGCAAAATTACGATTGCCGTTTATATATATAGATAGTTGCGACAGTTGAATTGGGTTTGCCAATTCGTTTAGTTGCATGAAAATTAAGGAGTCTCTCCCAAATAATCTTCATGGCCGTACCTTTCTTTCCATGAACCACCACTCCTTTCTACCTCTCTCTCTCCTCTCCCAAAACATTGCACCCCATTCGCGTTGCAGGCCAATTCAATATTCCCACAAATTACATCATCATCATTCATCAATCCGTTAAGCAAACATGAAAAATTCGAAAGCCAGCCGTAGTAAATATTCGAGCATGGATGATTCAAGCGTCTCAAGCAAACAACCATTATTCTCCCGCGCGCTCCAAGCCGAGCAAGACGAGTACTCCTTCCGCCTCAGCACCACCTCCGACTCCAGCCCCTCGGACCACGACAGGCCGCCGCCGGTCTCCTCCTCCTCCTTCGACGCCGGGAGCTCCACCTGCAGCTCCTCCATGTGGGACCAGTCCCCCAATATCCCATCCACGACCTCCCTCTGCTCCTCGCCCGCCGCCAAATCGCCGTGGTCGTCGTCCCACATGGCTCCATCCGATCATTCCTATTCCTACACCGGACTCATGGGCTCTCTTGTCCGAGAAGAAGGACATATATATTCCTTAGCCGCCGCCGGTGATCTCCTCTTCACCGGCTCCGACAGCAAGAACATCCGCGTCTGGAAGAATCAGAAGGAATTCTCCGGTTTTAGGTCGAATTCCGGCCTTGTTAAGGCGATCATAATCGCCGACGAGCGGATCTTCTCCGGCCATCAGGACGGGAAGATCCGCGTTTGGAAGATGTCCGGAAAGGATCCGAGCGTCTACAAACGGATCGGAACCCTACCGACTCTGAAAGCGAAGGTGAAGAAATCGTTCAAACCTAGCAATTATGTCGAGGTGAGGAAGAGCCACAATTCGATCTGGATCAAGCACATCGACGCGATCTCATCTCTCAGCTTGAGTGAGGACAAATCGATCCTGTACTCGGCCTCATGGGATAAAACGATCAAGGTGTGGCGCGTCGCCGATTCAAAATGCCTGGAGTCGATCAGCGCGCACGACGACGCCGTGAACTCCGTCGTGGCCGGATTCGACGGCCTGCTGTTCAGCGGCTCCGCGGACGGTAGCGTGAAGGTGTGGCGGCGGGAGATGCAGGGGAAGGGGACGAAGCATTACTTCTCGCAGACGCTGCTAAAGCAGGAGTGCGCCGTGACATCACTCGCCGTCAACGCCTCCTCCACCGTGCTCTACTGCGGGTCGTCGGACGGGCTGGTGAACTTCTGGGAGCGCGACAAGTTCCTCTCACACGGAGGATTCTTCCGCGGCCACAAGCTGGCGGTGCTGTGCCTAGCGACGTCGGGGAATCTGGTGTTCAGCGGATCGGCGGATACAAACATCTGCGTGTGGAGGAGGGAGGAGAAGAGTCATATGTGTCTGTCGATATTGAGCGGCCACAGCGGGCCGGTGAAGTGCTTGGCGGTGGAGGAGGATAAGGCGGATTTCTCGCAGTCGCAGCCGCAGCCGTTTGGTGGGCAGAGGCACTACGTGGTGTACAGCGGCAGCCTCGATAAGTCGGTGAAGATATGGAGGGTTTCGGGGCTAGGTGCGCCGATGCATCCGCCGCCGCAGAACGAGATCGCGCCGTCGCAGAACTTCTCGTCGCAAACTAGTCGGACCACGGCTCAAAGGAGAAATTTCTGAAGAATATAAAAATATGTATAGAAATTGGCAAGAATTATATATATGTATGTATGTGTGTATACATATAGAGACTGCAAGTTAGCATGTAAACTCACGCTTTATATATAATCACAATGTTATCTTCATTCCTTGCTCAAGAAATAACACCTGCAGTCTACAACGACAATTTTATCCATTCACCATCATTTCTATTAGGCCAGCTTAATCGGTCGGTTCGATTATTAACCGAACCGACAAGTCGGTTAGCCGACTCCGCGACGCCTCCAATTTGCTAACCGAAACCGAAACCGAACACTAATCGGTTAGCTCAAAATAACCGAATTGGCATTCAAAATATTTTTTCAATTTGTGCCAAAGAAGAATTGATCCATTAACCTATGAATGCATTACACCACTACATGCTTTGATACATAAATTGAACTTAAAATATATTTATATACAAAAGTTCTATAAAGATCAACACAAATAATATTTAAATATCAACATTCATAAATCATAAGTCATAACCTATATTAATTATTAATATAACCTTCCTAAGATTTAAAAACTAAATAA